>PVIJ01011757.1:0-53089 GCA_004024925.1 Scalopus aquaticus
CCTTCCTTCCTTCCAGAGGCCGACATTTCCAGTACCTGTGGAGAAATGGCTTTTGCAGATTACAGCTGAGCCAGAGGCAAAGACTGTGCCAGGACACCGGATAACTGACCTGCTTCCTCTCCTGGGAAAGGAAGTGGCCTCCTGTGTCTGAGCTTGACTACAGAATCAGGAGAGTCAGTAGTTCTAAAATGTTCTGTGAAGCATAGGGCAGAGCCTGTCTGTGTATCGTCTTCCCAGTGTCTTGGAAATAAAGGCCTGTGAAGTGGGGAAGCACCGAGCTTCCCATCCAGAGCAGTCCTCCCATGGGGTGGACCCAGGGCAGGCCCTGGAGAAGCTGGACAGCAAGGGAAATCTGACTGAACCACCTACATGTGCTCTTATTCTGTTTGGACACCTCTCTTGAAAAGGGATTTGTGGGTCCCCTCAGCTAGCCATCAGATCCTTCTCTCTGTGCATTGGGGATGATGCCATCTTTTCCCTCCTCATGGCATCATCTGTGATCTGGGATATCATAGATCTACTCTTGTTGAAGATGATTTGCTTCATAAACATATTCAGTAGTCAGGTGTTAGTATAAAGAGACACACATCAGAACAAGAGACACTTCAAGGATGTGAGTGGTAAAATATTGCTGGAACTGTGGTAATACTTATCAAAGAAGAGGTGGCTTCGATTTAAACCCAAACCTATCCAGGTTGTTAACCAGTGTTAAAATTCACCAGTTTTTAAGTTTTTAAGTCAGTTTTTAAGTCAGAGGACCTAAAATAATCTTTTTATTTTATATGGATGTTTGGTATCATCTATATCAGGGTTGGTACTTTTCTTTTTCCTGTGAAGGGCCAGATAGCAAATATTTTGTTTCACTGGTCATCTTCTATATCTGTCCTGATTATTCAACTCAGCCATTGTGGCTCAAAAAAAGGCCATGGCCATAGACGCTGTGGAAATGAGCGGACACCTCTGCATCCCAATTGAATTTGATCAAAACAGGCAGCAAGGGGAATTTGGTCCTTGGACTGTAGTTCGCCAACCTTTAGCATTGACCCCCGCGGTCTAGCTCATGAGGCTTATTTAGTAGGTAGGAATGGCGGGGCGAGGGTGGGGTCACACACGCTACTCTTCAGTTAGCCACAACTGGAACCTGTTCAAATTCATTTCTTTATGGAAATTCTTATAAGCTCACTTGGAGTACTGATATTAGCAAGCAGAACTTAGGCTTCAGATGATCACAGTTGAATTTTAAAACTCAAATCCAGTAAAGGGAATGAGGGGAACACAGTATGAAGAAGAATTTCCTCATTTCCCAGCCTAGATTGCAATGATTCACAAGTCTGTTGCTCTTATTGGATTGCGAGGGGGCGGGCAGATTAGGGTCTTCATTCACCGCTGTGCTGAGTCTTTTGGAACACAGCAGTGCTCAATAAATGTCAGTTGAAGAAACACATAAGAAGCATATGTGGCAAATTATTAGTTGCCAGAATAAGCAATTAATTTACAACAATCTTGACATAGTTGGAGCTAACTGGAAAGGCAAGAACACAGAGCAGACGTCAAGAGAGTAGAGAGTTCTCCTCTTCACATATTAAAAAAGCACCTCAGGGACCACCTGCCTTTGTTTTTCAGTTGCTGGCTCCCTACGGGTGCCATCTGTCTGCAGAAGCTCACTGTGGCTGACCTATCCTCGCAGGGTGAGCAATGCCAGCATGATCAGCCCAAGTTGGCTAAGAAGCTAGAGTCTTACATCATTTTGGTGACTTCCCAAAACAATTTTTTTTTCCTTAATTTTTTAAAGGAAAGTACATTCAGCAGTAAATATCTCCCGTTAGGAAGTGTCCTAAATCATGCCAAGCTCCCCTAGCGCTTTGATAATTTCCCTAGTCATGTCTAAGTAGGAAGGCATCTCCATCCACGCTTCCCAAATAGTGTTTGGATCTTCTGCTCTTTGTGTTAATCTTAGATGACTCCATAAACATGTCAACCATACTAGGAGACCTTTTTTCAGTTTGGCATCCCCTGGAGATTTAGGATTTTTGAGGTAAGGGAGGCACACTCTGTTCTTCACAGCAACCTCAAGGCCAATACCACAGGGTCACTATGAGAGACTTGTAGCATTTCTAGGAAAATCCCTTTCCCCACCTCTCTCTGTGCCATTGCCATCCTTGAAATGTCCCTCAACACCCCTAAATTTGTTGCATCTTTAGGAGAGAAAAGCCTCTGATTCCACAGTGCAGATCAAAATCATCAGGTACAAATACCCTGGGAGGAAATAAAAAGTGGACAAACTAAATTATATTAAACAGAGATAGAAATGAGATATCAGCGCCCCCACTGACATGGTTGAGAGGCAAAGGGCACCGTGTCCCAAGGTGGTGAGAGAAAGACATGGCGAAGGCAGGAGATGCCTCAAGGGAGGTCTGACGGTGAAAACCCAGCATCTAATTCACAGCTCAGCCTCAGGTCAGCTCTACCAGGTAGGTGTCAATGAATAAAGCAGCATTTGCCAGCCTCCAATTTCCTAGCTATTTTAAGAAAGTAGCAATCAATGTTGAGAATAGACTAGATTCATTACAGGAATCAAGGACTCTTACACAAAGCAAAGACCATCAAGAACTTTTTAATTATCCTACCAGGACAGATTAATCAAGCTAATTAAAGGCTCAAACCCATGAGAAGTCCATAAGCTGAAAGCATAGTGCAGATTTGACTGTATTTAGAAGGCATACGCTGGGGTCTACCAGGTGGTAAATATTTTCAGCTTTGCAGCCCACAGAGTCTCTATCACCCAAGTGGATTAAGCCATTACGGCATGAAAAGAGTCTGTAAACAAATGTATGTGGCGAGGTTTCAATAAAACTTTATTTACTAAAAGAGTCTGCAGGCCAAATTTGGTTTATGGGCCAATTTTCTGACTTCTAGCTTTCGTCATGTTAAAGAGAAGAGAGACCTTTTCACCACTTGGACATTCTACCATAACACCTTACAAAGGATTAGGTTCTAAAGTTAGCAAAATCATAGCCGGAGTTACCTCTCAGATTCTACAGTGGCCTGTGGGAACAGCCACCTACTGAAAGGAAGCATATCACGTCTCCCTCCTAAGTAATTCATGCGTTGAAGGCAGAAGAGCTCAGTTGCTGAGATGATCTCTCCAGTCAGCAGCTTCTCATGAGTGAAATGCAAAAGTCATAGGAAGATGGGGTACACAACAGTTGTGAAGGGTGCACAGAGAACATCTTCTGGGCCTCCAGCTTTGTTTTAGATTACTTTTATTGCCATGTTGCTTTAATGTGTTTAAAAGTAAGGCAACCCCATGCAAGATGCATTTGCTTATAGCTCTTCCATAATTCTGGAACCAAAATAAACGTAAAAATTTAATGCAAACCAATAACAATTTGTATTAAATAGCTTGTATGCAATAGTTATTGCATCCATTGCAATAAAATAATGTTATGGATGACAGTATTCTGCTGTGATGACATGTCACTTACTGCCACAGCCCCAAACTGTGACACGACATTATCATGTCATCACTGAGCTTTCACTTAATGCAGGCACATCATTGACAAATCAATTCCTCTGCTTTCCCCACCCTCACTGGATAGGACAAGGTCCTGGAAACAGACAAGAATCCTGAAATTCAGGAGCAGATCAGAGTATCTGATGAATATTAACTGTTTTGAGGGGAATTTAAAGTTCTCTGAGATTGCACCAGAACACCCCAGTTTGAGAACTATTGCTACAGCTACTGGATTACTTAAATCCAGTTATGGTTCTTTTTTTAAAAATAAAATTACTAATTTTTAAATGTTTGCAGTTACTTTTAAAAAATACTATTTATAAAAGCCTTCATCATGCCTGTATATTGCCCCTGTGTGCTCTGCTCTTTGCCCATGATTCTCCTGGGCTTTTTCTTTTTGCATTTGCAAAGTTCTCTATTGTGTACCGTTTGCAGAAGGGTGAAACTTACAGACACAGGACTCCTACCCAGGTATTTTTAGTAAAGTTGCTTGGAAATTAGTAGAGAATGTTTGGAAATTAGGAGGTTAGAGAGGGGTATTCCAAATATTTCTTCCAATTAAATAACCCTTTCTTAGTTTTCACACTGCTCCCACAGGAGGTGAGAATGTACTTTATGAATTAAAGTGACTCAGGTCTCTGGGGAATTTATAGATTTCAAAAGCATTTGCCAAATTCAGCTTTGAGTTTCTCCTGAGCGCTTCCTGTTAAGCTGCCACATAAGTCTTAAGAAACTTTCATTTCATATTACAACAGGCAGTTTTGAGGAGGAGAAAAGTCCAGGATGCGGGAATCAAAACCCAAGTTGCCATTGCAAAGTGGAAAATTAAACTTGTATGTGCACTTGACAAATGCACAAAAATACATGAAAAGTTGCCAAGGTATTTTTGCAAAACACCACTACTGAGAATGATACTTCTGGGCACATATATTATTCCCTTTCCTTGCTTTTTCTCCACTAGGCAGAGAATATCTGAATAGTGATGGGGAAGAAAAAAACACTGATGTCAAGGATACCCCTGCAGAGCTGGTTTTCTGAAAGGATGGGGTGTCATATAATGAGAGACTCTGGATCCCCCTTCCTTCACCACAGTGACTCTGGGGGTGGCTCAGCCACTTTCCTTCTACCCCACAGGGGGCAGACAACAGCATTAATCAGCCACTGCTTAATTACCAGCTAACTAATTAGTAAGGAGGGGAGCTCCCTGGTCCCTGCTGTGTCTTAATAATTAATCCATAAACTGGTTAATCTGACAGTCCCTCCCCTTGATCATATCCCCCAAATCCAGTGGGTTTTCACCTCCAAGTTACACAAGAGGAAACCCAAGAGTTGCCTTCAATCTTTCCTTTCTTAAATTCACCTCTGATCACTACCAGTGCAGTCAAGTCTACCTTCTCGGTGTCTCTCCTATTTGCCCACCCCTTATATTCTCACTCTTTCTCCTCTGATGCAGTCCCTCCCCATCTCAAGTCTCAACTACTGAAATAGTTTTCCTAACGGTTCTCCCTGCCTGTCACCTCTCCGCACTCCAACCCCTCCTCCCTTCTGCGGCCCAAAATATCTATGTGAAACGGGCTAAAATATGTCACTAACCTGCTTAAAAATCTTATCTAAATCCCAAATGCCTGGTAAAGCTAAGTTCAAAATCTTGTATGTGGCATTTAGAGTCACCCAAGACTTGTACCAGTTGTGTTGCCTTGGAGAATAAGCTCTTCCTCTTAACACAGCAACACAAACAAACACAAAGGCCTTAGCCCTCGTATTTTGGTGGGCACACAATGAGGGCACACCTTCTGTGACTATAACCCAGTGATAACAAGTAACTTGGTTACTTGCCACCTAAGTAGTAGCCTTTGCATAAAAATACCTTCTACGTCCCTTTCCCATCCCATTCACCATCTCACTTGATGCTTTGGACTAGATTGATTGCTTTCTTCCTCTTAAACTCTTTGATTTATCTTGCATGCTCCTCATTCTTCTCCTGCCTTCTCATCTGTTCCTTCTGGGTTTCCTTTGCTAATTCCTGTTTTCTTTCCTCCCTTTGAAGGACTCAGTTGCCCTTGGTCATTTCTCAGCTCTACACTCGTGGCCTCGGGATTCTAGTCTCAGGACTTACAGACACTGTAGACTCGGCTGACTCTGAGCTTTCTATCTTTGACCACAGCCCTCCCTAAGGCCAAGGTTTGATACCCAATTACCTACATTATATTGTCTCTAAGAGGCAGCTCCAGCTTAATACTTAAAAAGAGCAAAATCAAAAAAGAATAACTTGTTTACACCAACACAACTTCCAACCTGGTCCTTCCTACAGTTTTATTTACTTGTTCTTTTAAGATATTTCATTATATTTCATCATCATCCATCTAACTACTCAGGGAAAACATCTTGTTGACTTCTTCAGCAGACTTGCTCTTATAACCCTAACTAAAATTGCAACTTTTAGGGGATTTTAACCCTTCCCCAGTGTCCCTCCTCTGCTTTATTTTTTTTTCTTTTTACTTAACATGTATCAACTTTTGAACATGTAATAGAATTTATTGGATTTTTTGTTTTTTGTTTTTTTTCCTCTATTGACTATAGGCTCTCCAAAGACAATAATCTTTGACTATTTTGCTCACTGGTAGATCCAAGCATATAGAACAATGCCAGGTCCATAATAGGTATAAAATAAATAGTTATGAATTGAATTAATGAACAATGCCTGTCTCATCTCTTTCCACCACATCCCACACCGGGCCCAGCATCACTTGTGAATCAATTGTTCAGAATACAAAGATCTGACCACTGTCCACAACCTCCACTGCTGATACTCCATTCCGAGTCACCTTTATCTCTTACTTGATTCATTCTAAGAGCTTCTCATCTAATCTCCCTGCCCCACTCACACTGACTAGAACCCATCCTCATAGAACAGCACAGCTTTAATACTTTTCCATAAGTGATTGTGTTCTGTGTCAAGTCCCTCATACTTTCACCCCGCCCCCATCTTTGGCTTCACTTCCTGACACTCTACCCCTCTTTCTATGCTTTCCAGTCAAGTGGCCTCTGCTGATGGCTGGACAATCAACCCTACTCTGGACTCAAAGCTTTACAAGAGCCCTGGGCCTTGCCTGGTCAACTTTCCCCGGAGACATTCATGTGACTCTCTTCTCCCACCACTCAGATCTCTGCTCAAAGGTCTCTTTTCAGAGACCTTCCTTGGTTACTCCATTACTACCTTCTACCATCATCAAACATTATCCCTGTTTTCGCTAATTTTCTATAGTGCTTATTGTTGGGAATAAAACTTATTTGATTACTCTCAATCACTGTTCCAAGAGGACAGGGACTATTTTTTTAAAAGATTTATTTATTTATGCATACAAACTGGGGTGCAGGCCAGAGGCGAGGGGCTGCGAGAGGGTTCACCAAGACAGAGTGGGGAGCAGCACAGGCAGATCGACCGAAATACACTGCTGAAGGGAGCACCAGTTGAGCAGGAGAGGTCTGCTGTGCCATGTGGGAATCTCCGAGGGTCGGGCATTTAACTCGCATCACCGCTGCCGACAGCTCCACAGCACAGCGCTTAACCGTTGCGCCACCAGGGAGGCCCGAGACTTCTGACCTGTTCACAATATATCCACAGAGTCTAGAAATGCTTAGCACAAAATGAGCTCTTAGTAAATATTTATTGAATGAAAAAATGAACAAATGGACATCCATTGAGGAAGCACACAATCCTCTCTGAGGCATCACTGTCTTTGGGAGACAGGATGTAGCCTTGAATTAGAGGGAGCAATCGCTAGTACTGGAATATTTCCAAGGTCTGTCCTTTCCACAGCAGAAGTTCAGGCAGAAGTGCACACAGCAGTGAAGTGCTTCCCCGGTGGCCACATGGAGCCATTGGGACCACGTGTTGGGTCCTTACACTGATGAATACTTCGGCTTGTGCTTACCTTCTGCAATGCTCTATCTAGCTAACAAGTCTAACAGGAGTCAGTGCCTCTGTGGAAGCTAATTTAACTGGAAGGCTAATAAGAGAGCCAGTTCCAATTAAATGCCTCATGGTGAAGAGGATAAAGTAGACCTGAGAGAGTGAATGAGAAAATTATGTTCCAACAGGAGAGACCTTTTAGGTTTTTGTATTGCCTTTTATTCACTGTGGAACTTAAACCAAATACTCAGCCTCTAAGAAAAGAGACATATAAGTTGGATGTTGTTGGGATTAATGGAAAAAGGCCTAAAAATTGGCAAGGCACTAGAAATGATTCCTAACCGCCTTTGTCCTTTTGCTGGAAAATAAAGGGAGAATCTCCCCCATTACCTTCTCCTGGTAGAGCAAGCTTAGGAGAGTACATTACCTTCTCCTGGTAGAGCAAGCTTAGGGGAGTAGCATGAGGGTGAAGCCCAGAATCTTAATATCCAGGTCTGAGTTCTCATTGTGTTAGACTCTTGGGTACGTCATCACACTTAGAAGTTCGTGGTCCTTAATACAGCTATGAGTAGACCGTGATCTAATGTACCTGCCCAGTCTACCTTCCAGAATTACTGTGGAGATGGGAAAGAACTTCACAAATGATGAGCAAGATGATCTAGCTACATGAAAACAGCTCCATTTAAACTCTCTAGCATATCATGGGATTTTGTGGTTCACTGGAAGTACATTAGATAAATGCCTATTAATTATTCATTAATCAACATGTAAGTCACACTGCAACGAGAGTTATAAATTAACTCAGTCTTACTCTCATGAAACTTTCAATCAAGTGGAGGAGCAAGTAGTTAATAAAATCACCCGAAGTAGGTGTACTTGACAAACGTTTATAGGGAAGGCACTTCCATAAGGACATGCAGCAAAGAAGTCTGACTCTGAGAGGAGATAGTGGAGTGAGCTCTGAAGGGTGAGCAGGACCAGCCCAGAGAGGTAGGCAAGGAGGATACAACCCATGTGAGGGCCTGGGTGGGCCCCAGAAAGGACATGGCCAGAAAGATCAGTGTGCATGAGGTTTAACCTGGGAGGCAGAGAGGTCCGGTCATGCTGCAGTGATCCTTCAGAGGATTGTGGGTGAAAATGGCATTTACAAATACCGACCTGAGCCATAGTCTGTCCATTACATTTTTTTTAAATGGTGCACTGAATCTGTATCTTGAATACCACCTTTTCTTGAAAGTTTCCCTTCATTTTGCACCTTTGTCCCACCATATTAATCCTAACACTCTTAGGGGGAGGGAGTCACAGAAAGGTTTAAGCAAAGGATTCTTATGATTTGTTTCCCCTTTTAAAAGATATGATGAGGGCCTCCTGGTGGTGCAATGGGTTAAGTCTCAGCACTACATAGGTATCCATAGCCACTGCAGCACAAGTTTGATCTCCGGCCAGGGACCTTCCCACATGGTGCAGCAGACCTCTCCTGCCTCACCCGCTGCTCCCCTCAGCAGTGTATTTCAGTCTATCTGCCTGTTCTGCTCCCCACTCTGTCTCTGATGAATCCTCTCCCAAGCCCACACCTCTGGCCTACACCCCAGTTCTTGTATGCATAAATAACTAAATCTTAAAAAAAAAAAAAGTAAAAGATATGCTGAAATTCGCTTGGAGTAATACTACGGGATGACTTTTCCATGGAAAATGAGCAAACGGTAATAAGCCCACTGGGAAAATAAACATTTCTAGTGATGAGAGATAAATCTATTTCTACCTGATACCCAGTAGAGGTTTGACAAGCTCACTATATGGCATAACCTACATTTCTACTCTCAAGGATTTACAGAGATTTCAAAAGGACTAATGTAAAGACTGAAGAGCTAGAAGAGAGGTCCAGTGAGGACGTTCTGCCTGGTAACAGTGTAATCATGCTTTGATGGGCTGCACAGCCTGTGGGAGATCTGGGGTCCCATTAACAGTAATGAACTGCATGTCTTCAGTTCTCAGCCTCCACATTGCACCCCCTAGATTCTCCTCCACATACTTCTAGAAGTTGGTGGGCTTCTTCCACTTATGTGCACAGACACATCTCATTGCAAGAAACTCATTCAGTGCCCAGGTCTGCACGGCACATCCCATGGAGAGTCAGGGATTGCCCCAGGGTTTCTCAACTGCCACTGAAGTACCAGTGCTGCCGAGCATCTGCTAGAGGGCAGCTGCCCAGGTGCCTCTGCCTCTGCCACGGTCACCTGAGTCTTGAGTGGATGTAATGTCAGTGCCCCTAATCTGCCATCATCTGCCATGTACACAAGTTCCAAGATGTCGTCTCCCTTTCCACACTCAAGTCACAGAACCAACACACAGAAAACAGTCCTTTGCCACTCACACGAAGAATGACCGATTAGAGGAACAGTGGGCAATAGTGAAGTAGAACATTTTATTTAACAGAGTAAGAGGAAAACTTCCCACTCCAGCAAGTTCCTCATACTTCTCTCCCTAGAAAAGAGGCTTAACAGGAACCCATGAAACTATCAGATTTGGCAACCACCACAGACCCAGGTTAATGAGTAGGCAGGAGGGGGCACCTGTGGGTACACCTCCACAAGAGAAAGGACATGTGAGTGGTTGGCTAAGGGGGTAAAAAAGGCCCTTAACTAGAGAAAAAAATGAAGGCTTGAAGAAGAAGGAAACTACTTCCAGAGGATGAGACAACTAAAGAGGAATAAGCAAGGGAGTATTTAGAAGTTTATGCTGGTATTGTAAGCCTGCGATCTTACAATTAAATATTTAGACCCTGGGGCTTCCCTGGCGGCACAATGGGTTAAGTTTCAGCACTGTGAAGCTATCCAGAGCCACTACAGCGCAAGTTCGAGCCCAGGCCAGGGAGCAGACCCACACGGCACAGCAGACCTCTCCTGCCTCGCCAACTCCCCTCAGCAGTGTACTTCAGCAGATCTGCCTGTTCTGCTCCCCACTCTGTCTCTGGCAAATCCTCTCACCACCCCACACCTCTGGCCTGCACCCCAGTTCTTGTATGCATAAATAAATAAATCTTTTAAAATAAATAAATATTTGGATTGATGTGTGAGTTACCAGAAGCATGTTCCCAAGTTCCAGAATAGCCCTGGGTCTTGTGCATATCTTAACCACAAACTCTTTATTTCTACTTGAAAAACCAAGAATAGGAAAAAAAATAGTAAGGGAGTGATTGACTAAATCTAGTCCTGAATCAGTAAATGAGGAGCTAATAAGTAAAACCCTAAGAAAAGAGAATGCTACGTACAAAGGACAAAACCCAGTCTAGATGGCATGGTTGTTATAACCAAGGGTAACAGGAGAAGGATCATCCATGAGATTATTAATTCAAGGTAGAAAAGCCTTCTTTAACCCTGGTTCAATGACCAACTGAACAATGAAAATCTTTTTGGAGCCAGCATCAGCGTGCTGCTAGACAGGCACATCATTAAGTTGATAATAACGAAAATCATTTATTTTGCAGCAACCGAACCCCTATATGTCAGTGAGCGTCTACTGGGGACCTCCACAACAGCTCCTGCTCTAAACTTAGCACCTGAATCCTTGTGTGTCTATATACAGCTTTACTGCCTACCTCTCTCCTCTTTGTGGCATTTACCAACATGTTTAATTATACTTTAACTTATACAATCATTGCATGAAGAGCTCTTTCCATTCCTCCAGACTGCAAACCTGTAAGATGTGGAAAATTTTGTTTTGCTATGCTTGCTGATGTTAGTGCCTACCAGAGAAAGGTCTGACAGATCCTCGAAGCTTTGTAGAAGGCTTAGAGAAGCGAAGGAAATGTCTGCCTTGGCATTCAGACATTCTGCTTAAAGCCGAACTTCACTTGTGAATAAGATTTTCTTGGACCACAGCCACACTCATTTGCTTAAGTGTCATCTATGGTTACTTTCAAGCCACAGTGCAGAGCTGAGCAGTTGTGACAGAGACCACATGGTCCACAAAGTCTCACACTTTTACTCTCAGGCCCTTGAAAGAAAAGGGCTGTGAATGCTGAATTAGACCATCCCCTTCACAAAGATTTGAATTACTCCTCCTTTGTGCTCCCTCAGCGCACCTTGTTCTACTGAATAATGACCCAACCCTCTGGCTTAAAACACAGTTTTTCACAGGAGGTAAAAAGATTGCATAATAAATTTCTCTACTCAGTAAAAGTCTTCTCTCTACTGCTGAGTTATTTTTTTACAATTAATCACAGAGTTTTAAGACTCGTCGGGGTCATGAGAGATTAATCAGTCTCCTACTGGAAAAGGACTGCTTTTAAGTTATTCCAGGAAGAATGTTTTCAACACTTTCAGTCAACAAGACCAGGAAAATGAAGGCTGTGTCATAACACAGAAGGAAGTGTGTGACAGATCGGTACGTGAAAAAAATTACTTGAAATTGTATGCATTTTGATGCAGTTTTGTGAAAATGTGAGTATGGAGAAACAAAGGCATACTCAAAAATGAAGCCAAATATTGAGATGAAATGGTATATTTATTGGACATTTTTTCTTTTCCCAAGTTTTAACTTATAATGATGATAACCACAGCTATTAGCAGTTACTAGGCATTATGCCAGAACTATGCATTTTATAGGCATTATCTCATGTAATCCTCACCACGACCCCAAAAGGTAGGTAGGGTCATTTGTTGTTATTTCTGATAGTTACATTCTGTAAAATTGCTATGAGCACTGAATCGGCAAATGCTGAGCTGGCAAATGCTGAACAACTACTCTCAGGAGAAATACGGGGTTAGAGTCTCATGAGCTTCTGGTCATGAGGAAACCAAATAGGAGTGGTCATGATTTTTTGAACTGATCAAAATGTAAACTTTGTTTTCCATGTGTTTCTGTTTAAAGACACCTTGTTTGGTATACACAGTTGATTTGGCATCACTAGACTCATGGTATCATCAAGCCCCACAACCCAAGCCTGGACAAAGCATAACTAACATACACATTTTCTCAGCATCTCACAGCCTTCTTGTTTTTAGGAGCAAGAGACAGCAATTCAGCACTATGCTTGGGGGACACTGTGAACAGTGAAATCACCAACAAAGAGCACAAAAATGAGGAAAAACATAGCCTCGAATAGACAGTGAAGAGGACTCTGTCCACATAGCAGGAGAGCTGAAACAAGCAGACTAGGGTCTGTTCCGCTTCAGCTGGGAACATACTTGAGCAAAACAAATTTTCCAATGGCCCGTGTAAGTCTGCAAATGGCCACAAAAGCATCTCAAGTTTGATTTTGGGGTTACATACATGTTTTGGTGAGTAGTGAAATTGTAAATTTGAAATCCGTCAACAATGAGGATCAAATGTATTATTTTTCCAGTTTTATAGATGGGGAACCTCTGAAAAGACGAAGAGGTAGGGAGGGGAGGAGAGGGAAAGGGAGGGGAGAAAAAAAGAAGAGGAGGGGGGAGCTTGTCAGACCTTTTTTTCCAAAGGAAACTTGGTGGGTGTTTAAAATCAGGAAGTCCTTAATGTAGAATTTAACTGGCTGCAATTGCAAGTCTGTTTGTTCCCTGCTTCTTTGCCTACTGCCAAGACAGCTAATCTTCATGCATAAATAAGCACTCAAATCCACTATCAACTCCAGGAGTCTAATGTAAGGAAAAAGCCCAATTTTTATGGCAGAGTTAATTTCCAGCTAGCACCAACAGACCACGACTGTTCAGGGCGGAAGAGTCAGCACTATACACAGCAGCCACATGACAGAGATGACTTTGAAAAAAAATGCCCTTTCTGTGCCAACCAAGTTCTGCTTTTGCAGTTGTGCAGAGCAGTATGGTTTCCTGATGCACTCAGGATGTAGTTGGCAGCATTCTCTAAGGAAATGTTCATCTATTTAGGTTCAAGTTTCTTAATGTCTATTACAAATTTTAAAAAATCAATACATATATTTGAATAAGCCCAGACAATTGCTTAGGTAAATAAAGACCATAAGCCAACAAATAATGGCTTTGCATTTTGCAAACCCTTTCGAAAATTTTGAGGGCCTTCCTGTTCATTCTCTTTCTTGAAGCATTCACTCTGGTTAAGACAAGACAGAGGGCCAATTTTTGATGCTTTCCATTCAGAGAGCAACTGACCCACCTGCATGTCTCTGATCATTACCTCAATTATTTGTGTCTCCACGTAGTCCTCTCAAGGAATTCAGTTTCCCTAGAGACAGACTTGATTCCCATGCACTTATGCAATCAGATCCCACAACTGCTTCTACTGACTCATTGAACTGGGACACGTGTATTCAGCATCTATTTAAATAGCACTTATTGCCATAGTAGCTAAGCACTTGGACAAGTCTGCTATTTTTGCAAAAAAAATAGACAAACAATGTAGATGAAATTTAAAAAAAAAAGGCTGACACCAAAGCCTGTCAGTGATCATCTTCCTTGGCAAGCAGAGCAGGAGGGTTAGAATCAGGTCAAATTGTCCCCAATAAAAAGCATCAATCATCCGGGATGATTTTGTTATCCCAGACATAAATAGGTCACCTGTGCATACTCCAACTTGACCAATTAAAGTTCTTGTGAGGTTAGAGATAAAGGGAATAGATACTAAGCAGAAGACTCTTCCTTTCCAAAGGAGGCAGACCAAGAGTCCTGGAGAAGATAAACACATCTAAGCCTTTTACACAAAATCCACCTTAAACCACTGGCAACTGAGGGCTCTGCTAGGAGGCTGTGGACATACTGTACAGTTTATCTGAGACTCTATGTTTCATCTGCACCAGTGTCCAGAAAAATGCATTGAGAAAGAACACAGTGCAGGGCACATGAGGATTTTGTCCATACTACAAGGAATCCTTAGGCTCCATCTGGTTTAGCAAAAGAAAACTAAGATTTGGTGGTGATCTGCTTTGGCAGGTGAAGGCAAGAACAGTGGGTTAGAGAAACATCTCCCGTCAGAGGCTTTGGAGTCAAAGGCAGTGGACTCAAATCACCAACACCCTCCTTACCAGCTGCCTGAAGCCCCATCTCCTCTTAGAGAGGCAATTCCTCCATTACATAAAAGAGAAGCTACAAAAAAGACAAACACATGCAATTCGCAGCAACATGGATGGATCTAGAAGGGATCATGATCAGTGAAATAAGTCAGAAAGAAAGAGAAAATTATCAAATGGTTTCACTTATAACAGGACTATAGGGGAGCCAAATAAGAATGCGACATTCAGCAGGGAAGGAGGGGAGGGTAAGGGCTCAAGATGAGGGAAGAGGGGAACACGGGGGACTATGGTGATGGCTCCACAGGTGAACAGGTGGTGGGTAACCTATGGGGAACACACAATAATGTAAAAGATATGAATAACAAAAATAAATAAAATATTTATTAAAAAAAGAGAAGCGGGGCCTCCCCGGTGGCTCAGCGGTTGAGCGCTGCGCTGTGGAGCTGTCGGCAGCGGCGACGCGAGTTCGACGCCCAGCCGGGGAGAATCCCACATGGTGGCGCAGACCTCTCCTGCCTCACCCGCTGCTCCCCTCAGCAGTGTACTTCTGATCTGCCTGTTCTGCTCCCCACTCTGTCTCTGGTGAGCCCTCTCACCGCCCCACGCCTCTGGCCTGTACCCCAGCTTGTATGTAAAAAAAAAAAAAAAAAAAGAGAAGCGAATGATACTCACAGGACTGTTTTGAGGATGACTGATAGAACTTTTGGTAAGTAGTCTATACATCAGAAAACTGCTACAAATAATTACTTTTATTACTTACAAGTACTACAACTTCTTTAATGTGGAACGTTTATATCTACTTCACAGACAAGTCCAAATAACTCACATTATACAGCAGTTAACCACATCCTATTTTTCATCTGGGGTATTGTCATTTTGTGGCATAAATACTGGATCAGACAAATGTGTAGTTGAGAGGACCTGGACATAATCATTATTGTCATGAAGAGTTTTCTATGATGGCATTTTTTTTTAAAGATTTTTTATTTATACATACAAGTTGGGGTACAGGCCAGAGGCGTGGGGCGGCGAAAGGGTTCACCAGAGACAGAGCGGGGAGCAGAACAGGCAGATCAGAAATACACTGCTGAGGGGAGCAGCGGGCGAGGCAGGAGAGGTCTGCGGCACCATGTGGGATTCTCCCAGGCAGGGCGTCGAACTCGCGTCGCCGCTGCCAATAGCTCCACAGCGCAGTGCTTAACCGCTGCGCCACTGGGGAGGCCCCTATGATGGCATTTTAATAGGATTGGGTCTGACACAAAATAAAGCATGTCATTTACAAAGCGCTCAGACAGGAAAATACACATAAGTATATTTAAATGGATTTTATATTTGTGCTAACAATACTTCGTGCCAGTAGAACAAAAGTATGTATCTTCTGGTACTTAGGTAAATAGTAAACTTTGCCAAATGGAAAAAAAAAAAGGCCAATTTGACATTTTTGCAACTACTCCATAAGAAACCTAGGACTAACTGTATAAAGGAATATTAGCAAGCTCTCCTTTCTTGTCAGTTGTTCAGACAAAGCATTTCCAGGCCTGGAATATCTGTGACAGGCATAGAAATGGAGGTCGCTCAATGGAGCTCCTACATAATGAGTGTAACATATGTCCAAGGTAAAGCATAAACTAACTATACATTCAGGAACTAGCAACAGTGATGACATTTTGATGGTTTCCATTAAGTGTTCTGTTGGATGTGGGCTGGTGTGTGTGTGTATGTCTATGTGTGTTTGTATGTGAATGCAAAATACTTTTGTTATTTGAATAGTAATCCCTATATATGGGATGGTTACTGCCTTGTTAAATATCTCCAAGAAGGCACTGGTGAGCCATGCAACTCTGTAAGTTCTGTCACTCATTTTTCATTTTTCAAAAAATGTTTGTGGAGAGACTAGAAGAGACAACACACAAGTCCGTGAGGAGCTTCATGAAGTAGAAACATGTGTCCTGAGAGGGAGTGAGGCTGGGCTCAGAGACGAGACACAGGGACAAAGCTTTTGTTTTTAATTAAAACATTTCTGTCAAGGGGCCTCCCTGGTGGCGCAGTGGTTAAGCGCTAAGCGCTGCGCTGTGGAGCTGTTGGCAGCACGCGATACGAGTTCAACGCCCGGCCGGGGAGAATCCCACATGGCGCGGCAGACCTCTCCTGCCTTTCCTGCTGCTCCCCTCAGCAGTGTATTTCTGATCTGCCTGTTCTGCTCTCCACTCTGTCTCTGGTGAATGCTCTCGCCACCCCACGCCTCTGCCCTGTACCCCAGCTTGTATATATAAATAAATAAATCTTTAAAAAAAAATTTTCTGTCAAAAGCAAACCTCTGACTCCAGAGCTACATAGGGTACAAACGGAAAGACTTGAAATGTGTAGATGGCTAATAAAAGTAAGCCCTTAAATGGCACATTATTAGGTTTTTGAATGTCATTAACCTAGAACCTTTACCCAGAGTGGAGTCCAAACAAGCCTATGAATCTCTTAAGACTCAGTGCTCTCTCCACTTACTGTACCCCCTCGCTCCCCAAGGCACTTGAAGTCACATGGAGGCAGCTTGGGTTCATGAAAGGAAAAAAAATTCCTCACATTAAATTCGAGATGTGAGCACACTTGCTTCAATATTGTTTTCTTTTGTTCTTGGTTTTGTAAACTTCTCTGCCATCTCCCTCCCCACTTGCTACATGGTACCCTCTCCAAGTGCAGTGTATTACTCAGTCCTCTAACCCATAGGATGTACTATTTATGCACATCAATGGCCTTGTTCTTGGAGTTGAAGATTAATAATTGTTCCTAGTGAATGAATGACAAACCACAGCAGAATAAGACAGATCAAAAATACACCTACAATTATGACTACATTATGATGATAATTTATAGACCAACCACACAAGTCATAGGTCAGACTCAGAGTTCATTAATCATACAAGTTATATAAGAGGCTACAGGGGGGCTTGTGTGGTGGTGAATGTAAAAGAAGACAGGTTTTCAGGGACAGAAGCGGCTCAGTCAGGCCTGAGCATGTCAGCGCAATGACCTAAGCCAGGCTTTCTCTGTCCTCGCAGAGATGGAGAGCTGCTACTGAACACTTTATACTTTGCAGTACTTAGCTAGACCTCCTTTTAAGGTGACATAAGGAAAGTTATCTGATCAGATGAAATAGAAGAGGATTTTTGAACCTATAATTAATAGCATATCTGAAGGCCAGGAAGAATGGATTTCCAAAATCACCACCACAAAAGCATCGATCTTTGACCTGTGTGGTCTCCCTCAAATGTTATGGGGAATTTACCACGTGGCGAAGGTGCCATTAGGACGAGCCAGGGGTGTGCAGTGGCACACACAGCGTGTGTCTTTCTCTTACTCACACATGACCTGAACAAGAGACAGCGAGGGGGAAAATCAATGACAGCAACACAGGATGCTTTTCTAAACTGCTCAAGATCCATTATGTCAGTTCTGCTAACTCCTGCCCATTCCAACCTTTAACCAAAAACAATCCTGGGCATATTTCCACAGGAAGGATTTTGCCTCGTACACACTAGAAAATTGTGGCTAACCTTACCCAAAACAGTGTTTTCCACAATGTATTCCCCACTTCTTTGGACGTATTACTCATATTATAATTCACTTTCATCTGAATCAAAGTTCCACTCGACTTTTGGATGTTCTTGTTAGTACCTCTCAGTGGATTAAACCACAGTGTTGCTGGGCTCATCCTCAGAACTAATAAGCATTTTAAAATTTGTTGTTGTTATATATTTTTAGTTAATAGAAAAAATATAAGTTATACATTCTCTAAAGAAAAAACTAATTTAGGAAAAAAATCAAACCTGCTATCTTTATGGAAACAATAATTTCATTTCTGAATTGTTGCAAAAATCCAAACTGAACTATAATGCAAAACAGGAGCAGAAAGCAACACATTAGTAATTTTCCTTTCCTTTTTATAGTAAATCAGTCACTGAGTAATCGCGAGTATATACACATTCATCACTGACAATCATTCTTTTAGCTGCTACTGTACATTTATATAATAAAGACGAATTGCTGGTGACTCAAATTAATAGTAATGTGAACTACTCTTATGCCATTTATTAGGCACATAGAAGGCATTTAAATGCTGGTTAGAAGAAAAGACCCTCACTTTATTAGTAGGACAAAGTTACTGGAGTACCTGGTTATTTTATCATATCATTGAGATATTTTCAAGAAAATACCCATCTTCCAAATCTGGCTCAAGAAGCCTTCGCATCACACAACACTTACAGGTATATGGTCTGGTGAAGTCATATAAACTACTTCATACACAGGCTCCCCAAAATGTCACACCTGGAGGCTCAAATCCCAGCAGTGCCAATTCAACTTTTTATTTTCAGACAGACACATTTAAGTAACCAGCAATTTGCTCTTTTTCAGAGCTCTGAATAATGGCAAAAATGAGTGTCCTGACAACACCTTATGGTCAGGAACAATCTGGCATTGAACACTGTCTACATAACAATTACAAAAGCCTGGATCAAAACATTAAGTAGCAGAGCTTACTTATCCAGCAAAGCAAGTTATTTCACCTGCTACTCACTAAGTCATGAAGGTCAAGGATGGGAAATCCCATTTCTCCCACAGAAAGAACTAAAAAGTTCCAATTAAGATTTTGTAATATGTGAATTATAATTAAATGGGGACAAATAAATCAGAATATTTTAATTAAAGCAACACTGGAGACACTGAAGGGATACAGTGAATACGTCAAGTTCCCCTCCCTGACCAGCCTTTCCAGAACTAAGAAGGCAACTGAATACAAAGAGAGGTAGAAAATTATAAGGTAGCAGGTTTCTGATATTTTGGCTATCTTGATGTCTCAAGATACATGGATTGAATTTTTAATTCTTTAAATTGTTGTTACCCTTAATATGCCTCAGGATTATAGGATTTGGGGGTATTTCTGAGGCAGAATCTCCCATGGCGGCTGAATGAGGCTATCATGGTCAGGGACTGAGATTTTCTTAAAAAGTAGGCATATGTATCATAAAGACTAAGATCCAAGTTGTGGTCACATGTCTTTTATAAAGCTTAGAGTGAACCACTCAGCACCACATACATTTCATTCAATTCAACACTGATTGAGCAACCTTACATTGAAGCCCAACAACAGCTGCTCTACAGAGAAGTGCCTGTCTAATCCAACTCAAGGCTGCTGGTTGCTAAGATTTCATTTACTTGGGGACACATCTGTTACTTGGCACTAGACCCAGTATGATGGCTCTGATGTCAGCAGAGGTGTGAGAGACTGAAATGGCACTCATCATAGCAGTGCAAGGCAGATTTAGTTACCAAATAAATGATGAAGAAAGGAACTTGGTCTATGATTCTCCCACCAGTATAAGACCAAACTTCCTTCTTAACTTTCCATTCATTTCCCACCTCTAATTCTGAAAATCTAAGTAATTATCAGTAGAAATGATCTGTAGGAGAACTAACATAGGGAATACTTATCCCACCAGAACACACAGGTTTAAAGCTACATTCTTCCAGCAATGATGCTGGATGGGTATCCATCCTCATACAGCAGTGGTTCATGCACTTTAATGTGCCTTAGAATCATCTGGTAGGCTGTTTCAAATACTGATTACTCCACCCCTGGGATGTATTCAAGGTCACATTCAGTAGGTCTGGGGTGGGAGTGCAAGAGTTTGCATTTCTAACAAATTCCCACGTGATGTCTATTCAGCCCTAAAAGAGAAGCGATGGAGATAAACTTGCATAACTGGAAAAATATATTTGCTTGGAATATCTGGAAGAATCTGTTCCAATGCTAGAGCTCATTTGTCTATTTTCACAGCAGCATCTTATTTTTCCAAGAAGTGTTCTGGGGACCAGGTTTCTGTTTTATAATTTTCTGATTATTTGGATGACTGGATTGGTTCCTCTTATATTTCGCCAGACCTGAGCAATATGCTGGATCCCATGTTACATAACATATATAAATGGTTAGAAATTGTATTTATTGGCATTTAAGAAAGTAAGGGAGGGCCTTCTCCCAAGATCAGGTATCAATTCTTTCTCAATCTCTAAGAGCACTGTGACAGTGCAAGACTAGTATCCCTCAAGTCCAAAATGTTGAACTACTCATAAAAATGAAGGCCTGTCCTCTTTATGGAAAAAATCTGTCACTTGACCTGATGTCCACTGTCGAGATCCGTCTTTAGTTTCATATGCTGTGACCCCGCATCCTGGGTAATTTGTCACCAGAGGGCAGTGCAGTAATGTCAGCACTTCTGGCTTGCAGCGTGATTAAGCAAAACTACTTCCCACTGTCTCTCTATTCAATTATGAAGTGTTTGTATATGCTAGATAGCCAGCTATGAACCAAGAATAGAAAGATGGGCTGATCTGGCCCTTACTTTGGCAGAAATGTAATTATCAAAAATAGTCCAAACTTCAATAAATGATAAACACCAGTTATAAAGTCATTTTAATGCAGCTCTTAAAAGTGAGGTCTAGAACTGCTTGGAGCTGGAGGTCAGGAAGGCATGGCCTCTGCAGGAAGCTTATACCAAGGGCCAGGGCTGTCTTAGAAAAAGGGGTTTTCCTTCTCCAGGACGCTGGACTCTTTAAGTGGAGGATGCATCTTGAGGTGTCACAAATGGGGACCCACCCAGTAGGCTGTGAGTTAGCCACCCCCCGCCTAAAGGGAGGATCATTTCACAGGCCCTGGTAGGCATCAGCAAGGCTTGGGTTGACCTGTTTTTCCCTAGTTCCTGAGCTGATGGCTAAATGAGAAGCAATAATATAGAGGGGTGTCCTCTGGGGATGGGGTGCTGGCTATTTTGGCGATTTGGCCCAAGTCAGGTCTGTGCCAAGTCTAAGAGGGGGCAGGGGCTGGATATCAGGAGGGGTATCAGAGATTACAGCTCACTGTACACAGTGCTGGCTACAGGGGTCATCACTGGGCATACTGGATGAATGAAAGAAAATGATCCATTGACTAAGTTCATCTGAGATGTGGTTTTTGGTGAGGGAGAATAGGCAGTAGGCCAGCCAGGAGTGGTGTCTAAAGCAGTGAGTTGGGAGGAACAGGACTAGGATCTGTGGGAGGAGGCTGATGGGGAACAGTGCTCCCTGGTGAGTGGGGGAGAAGAAGCTTAATTGCCACCCGCGAAGGACCAATGGCATACAGTTGGACTAACAAGGAAACAGGCGGACCCAAGAGTGACAGATTCTCATGCCTTTTAACATCTGGTGGTGGAATTTAAGACAACAGAAGGACACAACCGTGGGCTTCTCATTGCAATCTCTGTGTGATTTTTCTCTTAACACTAACATTGATAATTCACAGTTAAGCTATGAGAGGATAACTCACAACCTACTGGATGGGGCCCCACAATGTGTGGAGGTCACTTAGGAATCACTCTGAAGAGACCTTTTATTTTAGAAATGAGAGACTAGGACTCGAGAGACTCCGTGACATGCCCACGGTCAACGAGTCTGTGTTGTGCCTACTGTGCCTACTGTGTTGTGCCAGTGATGAAAGCTAGACTACAACTCTTTTGATTTCTTATATCTATGTCCTCTGTCCCCTCCCCCCTTTTTAACACTATGTGGTCCTCTCACGTATTAGTACATGTTTTTGTCACCAGTATCAGGTGGCCACTCACGTATTAATACGTGTTCATCCAGTCTCCGGTTTTTCACGCCATGGTGGATTTATTTGAAACTATTAGAAGCTATTTCTTTGATCGTACTCAGTCTAGAAGCTTTACACATTGTTTTGGTGAAAGTATAAGGTGTTTTATGAGAGATATTACAGTTTTTTTTAATATCCAGTAGTTCAGGAGTTGTGTGTGTTTTATTGAATGCTTATACCATTCATGTAGTGGCACAGAAAATGGCCGGCCCCAAGGGCTGGTAAATTTAAAGGGCACCAGCACACAAAGCATTAAAAAGATTTATTTATTTATTTATTTATTTATGCACACAAGAACTGGGGTGTAGGCCAGAATTGTGGGGGGTGAGAGGATTTGCCAGAGACAGAGTGGGGAGCATAACAGGCAGACTGACTGAAATACACTGCTGAGTGGAGCAGCGGTGCGACAGGAGAGGTCTGCTGTGCTATGTGGGTCAGCTCCTTGGCTGGGGATTGAACTTGTGCTGCAGTGGCTGAAGATAGCTTGATAGCACTGAGACTTTAATCCCTGTGACACTAGGGAGGACTTCCTCTGTCTCATGACTCAGCTTTCCTGGGCACAGTCACAGTAGAAAAGGAACCCCAAGGAGTCTTGCTCAGTCTCTGGTTGGGTTGGCATTGCGCTTCCTCTGGGGTTTCTCTGCACTTGCTCTTCTTGCCCCACATGAATCATGTTCTAACCCTGTCACAGAGCTTTCCAGTCTCCCTGCCTTTAGACATGCTGTTTGGCCCTGTCTGTGCAGGAGAACAGAACAAGGCAGGTATAAAGCTAGACGGAGGTCTAGCCAACAACCCATATTCCAATATTTGATCAATATCCAGGAGAAATGGGTGTCCCAGTCACCAAATGATAAGCCCAGGAATGTTCATGGGTTCCTTCAAAAGTACAATTGGGAGCAATTCAAATTGTCATCAAGTGAATGAATGAACAATATGTGATTTATTCATATCATGGAATTACATACAGCACTATAAAAGGGGGAAGTTCTGATAAATGTAGCAACATGGATAAATATCACAAATATTAGGTCGTGGGAAGAAGCCACACACAAAGGGTATCTAGTATATGACTTCATTTATGTGAAGTTTGAAAAGAGACAAAATTAATCAATGGAGGTAGAAATCAGAATGGCTATTCTGGGAAAGAAACTTCCGGAAAGGCATACATGGATCCATCTAGGGAGATGGAATGTTTTTTATCTTGACCTAAATAAAGGTCATATCAGTGTATGTGCATTGAGTGTGTGTGTAAAAGTTCACTGAGACAGGGAAGATTAATGCACCTAATATTTTCAACTTTTTCTATTTTAAAATACTTGCTAAATTTTCAGGCAGATTCAAATATTTTCATGAACTCATCACCACTCACAGCCCTAACCTGTCTCTTTCCAAGCCTCCTTTCCGCCCTCCCCCGACCTGTTCCTAGCATCAGAATCCCCAGAAGTCTTCATGCTCACTCTTCGCTCTTTCTTGGCAGTGAAGTCAGAGAAGAGTCCGGAATGTGGGTAAAGGCATGCCAGTGGGAACAGGACACAGCACAGTGGGTTCACGGCCATGTCCCAAGTCCTCATGGACAGCTGTTTGCTGACTGGAATCCTCACCCCTTTCGGTGGCATCTGCCCTGTTATCTCTCCCCCTTGCTCTGAATGAAGGCACAAGAGCAGCTCTGCGGTCCTGCCTTGGCGAACAGAGGTTAAGGAGCAGAATACCATTTTCTCCATTTTACAATGACCCCAACCTGCAATGGGAAGCATGTCTTGTGCCTTCTCTCCCCATCGGGGGCAGGGGAGAAGGGACAATGTATCACAGTCCTAAGGTCCTCCCACATGGCGTCTCTAAAATACATGCTCCCCATTGCTGAGCCAAACTGCTTGAAAATAATGGATTCACCTTGCTGCTATGGGAGACCAAGCAAATTTTATCTCAGTTAACGAAGGTGCGGCTTGCAAAAAGCTGCACACTGACTTGGGGCTCCACGTGAGATTTAACGTTTGTAGTTTACTGTCCTTGTTTGCAACTAAGGGCTCCCGCTACAAGACTCCATGTCCTTCCAGTAAGTCAAGAGATGGGGAAGAGGGCCTCCCGGGTGGTGCAGCGGTTAAGCGCTGCGCTGTGGAGCTGTCGGCAGCGCGCGATGCGAGTTCGACACCCAGCCAGGGAGAATCCCACATGGCACGGCAGACCTCCCCTGCCTCGCCCGCTGCTCCCCTCAACAGTGTATTTCTGATCTGCCTGTTCTGCTCCCCACTCTGTCTCTGGTGGACCCTCTCGCCCCTCGCCTCTGGCCTGTACCCCTGCTTGTATGTATAAATAAATAAATATTAAAAAAAAAAGAGAGAGATGGGGAAGAGGAGGAACCTTGGTGGCAACCTGGGGAGTAAGGTAGGGCATCTCCTGTGACACTTCATGGCATCAAGATACACACACATTCGCCCAAACCACGTGGATGAAGAGTGCATTCATTACCAGACTAAGGAATGGTGAGGACCCAGAACCTAGGACCAATGACCTAGGACCATCTTCCTAGGTCAGTCTCCCTAATTTCCAATCTCCTTACCCTCCATGGGTCATTCCAGAAAGCACCTCCCCCCAGAACTTCTACAGCAGTTCAGCTGACACTTGACAAGCACACACCAGCCACCAGGCAACCCAGCAACACCCCAGCACATAGCCCACCATCAAGGAGTCTGGATTCTGACTTGACCTCTGTGTGGTGCTTCCTTCTATCCCAAGCCAGTGTCCTCCAGGATCGTTGTTGGTTTGCTAAGCCAATACTTGTCTTCTCCATGCCGCTCACACTTACTTGAAAGGAGGAACGTGGCCTACTTCATCTGCGTTTCCCACAGGGCTAGCCCAAGCCTAGACTGTAATATTCACTCAGTAAAGTTTCGTTGAATGAAGCAGGCATGCAAACATGAATGAAGAAGCAAATCATTACGTAGCTGATAGGTGAAACCATACAACTTTTCCTCCAGTGGGGGAAAAAAATTGATTATTGGCAAAGAGGCCATGAAATGAAGTATGACTAAATGAAAATTCTTTGGAATAGTGTATTCTAACAAACTATCTTTTGCCTTCTTTTGCTTTCTCTTTCTTGTGATGAATACTTATCAAGAATACAAGAGTTTCAGGTGCTTGGCATGAAAGTGACAAACAGAATGAGAGAATTATCCAGAGTTCTGTAAGGACAGAAGGTGATTTGGGGGTGTGGGGAACTCCGGTCACAGCAAAGAAGTTGCCTGGAAAGCATTTAATAATTGCAGTACTAAAAATAGTTCTGCTTGGTGAATGGCCAGTCCCTGACACACAGCACTGTCCCCTCACTGTACTAGGAAGCACTCCCCAGCAAGGTGAGCCTGTGTTCCCCGAGAACAGACCTGCTGGGACATGAAGGCTCAGCGAGCACTCTGGCTCCTCACCTTTCTGAGGCACAGTTGAGCTCCTGCATCCACTCCCATTTCACACACAGTGAGAAAAGCCTCTACAGGTCTATTCTGTATATGGGCTTCTGTGCGGCTACCAGTCCGCAGACCTGAAGTCACGCCTCACAAGCCCCTCCTGAGCTGCAGAGAGCTTTCGAGGCTCCTGGCCTGCAGGAGGGATGGGGACTAAGACATAACACATAGCAACCAGCCCCCACTTCCTGGCCAGACCCCGTTCGGGCATGGCTAAGATAGAGCAGTGCTGCCAGAAACCCCCAAGAGCTGAATGATAAGGAATATTCTGGGAATATTTATTTCTGCTATCACCCTCCCTTCTCAAGATTACCCCTGAAAACATTTCAAGCTTGCCTGCCTTTGTTGGGAGCTCAGAGGTGGTCCTCAAGAATCTCAGGAGGCCGGGGCACTTGGATCATCACCAAGCAGCTTATCAGTCCTGCGCAGTCTGGCAGAGTGAAGCAAGGGGTGTGGAGACCCATCTCTGGGGAGCAGTCACCACATAGCCCTCCCTCCTGCACCCTGGGGGCAGGAAGGAGCCTGCCGGTGAGGTCCATGCACAGATGAGAGGCCAGAAACACAAAAGGGTATTTCCTCCTCCGGGTGGCCTGAGCATCCTTCAAATCTCTTTGTGGATGAAATTCTAGCTGCCGAAGGGCAGTTATTGGGAGGATACAAAAGGGAGAGACTATGAAGTGCTTTTGAAAAAGAAGTGTATCTTTCCTCTTCTCTTAGAGCCACAGCCACAACAAAGAGGATGTTTCTTTTTCTCTGTTCTATTGGGGGGGGGGGTAGGAAGGCGCCACGGAGTTATTTTAATCCCAAGAATCTTGAGGTCATGGAATATTTTTAAATACAATTCACAAGGCAGCCCCAAAGCCCAGATGGGCAGTTCCCATTGAAACGTCCATCACCCACTCAAGGCACGAGGTTAAGCAGGAATAAAAATCACGTCGTGTCATGACGGCCTGCTCCCCGAACACGCATCTTATCAGCGAGCATCCTTGGCACGTCTAAGCTTGGAGACAGCAGCCGCTGCCGGCAACACTGGCGCTCCACGGAAACACTCCATCACCCAAATGGCTGTGGCCTGGGCTCTCCTGTGGGCTCGCAGGGGAAAGGAATTTGGTTTTCCATGCCCTCTTTGGGCAGTTTGCTGGCCCCAGCATGGCTCTGAAGCCAGGTTTCTCTGCTTTGGCACTGCTGACACTCTGAAATCTGTAGTCCTTTGTGGTGGGGCTGTCCTGTGCTTTGTGGTGTGTGGGCAGTGTGCCAGGTGTCCACCTACTAGATAACAGTCTGCCCCCTTCCCTGGTCTCAACAATTGAATGTCTCCAGACATTGCCAAATCACCCAGGAGCCGCATCGCTCTTGTGAGAACGGTTGCATGAGAGCAAGAAAAGCCTCAGATATGGTGATACCTGAGGAAGAATCAGGGCATAGTCTTGTGCCAAAAATGTCACTGTAGCTCAGCTTATTTGATTTTTCTTGCCACTGCCTGACAGATAACACCTGTGTCTTTTCTCTACCTCTCCCACTAGACACAGGGACTCAAGCAGAGTGACTCTGTGTAAGTCACTGCCAGCTAAGAAATGCCAGTTCCTGGCACACAGTGGGCTGCCAATAAGTCTCTACCAAGTCCCTCAGTACCATGTTCATCAAACTGTAGGTTCTCTCCCATTCAGAGGCAATAAAGTCGGCTTTCTTCTTAATGGAAAGGAATAGGCCAGAACACGATACACCTGTGAGTATCACACACGCTAACAGTGCTTGTGAAATGTTTGCTTATTTGTGTGTCTTTTATAGCAGACAATGCAAAATAGAGAACAGCAAATATACAGTAGGATGCATCCAAATACATGAGTGCCCAATGGCATAAAAATAAACTTTAAAAACCTCAATCTAATTTTTATCATCTCAATAAGCAGAACTTATAGTCCCAAATGGTAAGTAAATATTACTCACTGAGCCTCAAGGGTGTTGTAAGGATAACATTTGTAAAATATGTTGGCTTCCTCTGCTAGAAGGAATCACTAGCTTATAGAGAAGAACTATGACATCATCTCAAAAGGACTGCTGAGTGAGAATCTATGGAAATCTGAAAGAGTTCGAACGCATCTTAAATCATCGCAGTTCTTGATTTTTGCAAACTAGCATAGCCCATTTGGAAAGGAATGAAATTGATTTCCTTGGAGGCCCCACCCTGCCAATGAGCCATTTTCATATCCCTGAGCAATCGGAATCTTTGTGAAACTTCCAAATTTAAGTGAATTAGCGACATCCAGAATCACAAGACACACACCTTAAGGCATGACCCAGCGGCATGAGGCAAGCTCGGCAGAGGAGAGTGATGAAGAGCTTATTTCTTGGAGCCAAACAACTTGGATTGGAGTCCCAAGAGAAGTCTGGCAGGTTGCTTAACTTCTCTGTGCCTCAGTTTACTCCTCTGCAAAATGACATAATGTGCCCAGTAACCACAGGTTTGTTATAATGATTCAATGAGAAACTGCACAGAAAGTATGTGCTAATAATTCAGATTTCAACCTGGCAGTTCAGGTAAATTGAAGTCCCATTTTATGGTTTCTTATTTACTGTTCCCTCATCCCGCTATGAAAGGTGACAGCAGTGGAGGCAAGATGGGCCACGAGGCTACGAAGCCTGAAAATAGAAACCAGACAGCAGGTAAGGTTTTGCTTCTCCTGTTTCAGAAAGGCACCTCTCCCCTTAAAAAAAAATCTCACTACATATTGCCCTCAAGACATTTTAGGTGACAATGGGGGCCTCCCTGGTGGCGCAGCGGTTCAGCATTGCGCTGTGTAGCTGTCGGCAGCGCACCATGCGAGTTCGACGCCCAGCTAGGGAGAATCCCACATGGTGCAGCAGACCTCTCTTGCCTCGCCCGCTGCTCCCCTCAGCAGTGTATTTCTGATCTGCCTGTTCTGCTCCCCACTCTGTCTCTGGTGAACCCTCTCACTGCCCCATGCCTCTGGCCTGTACCCCAGCTTGGATGTATAAATAAACAAATCTTTAAAAAAAAAAGAAGAAGAAGATAAAGAAAAAAAAAGACATTTTAGGTGAAAATGGAGGAAGGCTAAAATTTGGAAAAACCCTTATCACAGTGGTACCTAATCTCTTCAACACCTTGATAGGAAACAAAGGTCTATTGCTAGTGTAGACCAAATGGGGAAAGTTTCAAAGAATATTCTTTTCTCCATCACTAGGCTAGTGGCTATTGTACCTTATATTTTGCTTGTATATTATATTTGCAGTTGTCCTTCCTTTCCACAATGACTGGCTAATAAAAAGAAGAGAGGATGAAGGGATTTGCTTGTTCATGAGTCTATGCATACTTTTGTGTATATGAATGTGTGCACAAATGCCTTTAGCCTATTTTCTTTGAGCATGTATTCATAAGTGTATATGCACACACATGAATGTACATGCATGCATGGGTGTGTATGCGTCTAAAGAAAATATGATGCCTTAATAATTTAGTTAATGTATAATTTTAGCCAATAAGCAAAAATTACTGGCATTTCTTAACTAAAAAATGAATCATTGGATTAGGGTGAAGGACTGTAGGTGCTTTGGTGATGGGTGTGGTATGGTAGCATACTTCTGAAAAAGTGTGAAACTATACCCCTGAATCATATACAGTGTTGTAAACCCATGTTAGTTCAATAAAACGTAATACAATTTAAACAGTTGTATTAGTACTGGGAATTCTGATGAAGTCTAAAAATTATTGGCTGGGCCTCCCTGGTGGTGCAACACTTTAAGTCTCAGCAATATGAAGCTATCCAGAGTCACTGCAGCATGAGTTCGATCCCTGACCAGGGAGCTTCCCACATGGCACAGCAGACCTCTCCAACCTTGCCTGCTGCTCCCCTCAGCAGTGTATTTCACTCAATCTGCCTATTCTGCTCCTCACTCTGTCTCTGGTGAGTCCTCTCACCCCCCGCACCTTTGGCCTATGACCCAGTTCTTGTATGCCTAAATAAATAAATCCTTAAAAAAATTATTGGCTTTTCTTCTTGTTGTTCAACCAGGCAGTTACTACTGAACACAGCATACACACGAGGACATATACATCCAATAAACTCATCCATCTTAGGAAACCTTTTATTTCCAGATACATAGAGAGAAAAAAAATCACAAAATCTGTTATTAACACCTTTGAGGCTAATTTTTAAAGGATTTTCTGTACCCATCTTAGGTACAACAGATTATGCTTCTCTGGACCTTTCTCTATGCTAGGAATGAATGTGTGAATAAATATATAAATGATTTAACCTCCTGTGATAACAAAAAAATCTATTTTGTGAATTTAACTTTTTTTAATTACGCCACAGAAATCAATGTTGACCTAAAGATGGTCAAAAGAGATGATAATGGAACTAAGAGAAATGAACATTTCCATGATTGATTGCCTCATTTGGCTTCTGAAGGGATTTTGTAATCATTCATGGAAGAGAGGTCAGAGTTCACGTCTTAAATTTGGTGCTACTGGAAGTGACAGAGGCATTTGAAGAAGACAAGGTTGGAAATATAGGGGGGACAGGGAATTTACAAAGTATGTACAGAATGAACACAAATTTGTCAAAGTTGTATAATTCTGGTAATTTCTAAAAATTACCCACAAGGTTTCACAATTATCTCTTAAAAGGTCTATCTTGGTCTTTTATTAAGTGATTTGGTTAATCACCAGCAATGATCATTTTAGTGGGTGTAGCCTATTAGTAAGAATAGGATACATTACAGGTGTGCTCCTGTACTAGTTCCTAGTGCTCTGTGGGTCTATTAGCCAGGGAAGCTAATGCTCATCTATATAGGTGTCACCGGAGAATCTCTTTAAACTACAAATTAAGACACTCTCTGCATCCTGGATACTGCAAAGGAAGAGGAGATGGAGTAGATGATTGTGTAATCAGTATTACATCTCTTCCCCAGCCCCACTGGCCAGTCTGCGTCACATGGCCACATCTATCTGAAAGGGAGGCTGGGTGATATAGTCCAGCTATGTGTCCAGAAGGGAAAAGACTTTTAATAACAATTAGTCACTCTCTGCCACAATACAAAAATAAGCAATAAATTAAAGATTCCAAACATCAAATTCACTAATCCTTCCTACTGGTAAGCTCAGATCAAATTTATTCAGGGACAAAAGGCACAATCTCCCTTTAAAAGCCATCACATTCTGTTGAAACGCTAAAGCCAAAGTCCAAAGCATTTGTCATAAATTCTTAAACCTGTCATAAATCAACATACCATAAACATGACTTTCTTAGTCAAGTCATATGGGACTGCATAAAGTTTCCTTTTTAAGAGACTAGACAAGAAAATTTTCTTCGTAGAAAGTATCTGTATTATAATTCAACAGAGTTTAAGTTAGCCCCCAACACAGACAGCAAAATGTTCACCTTTGTATCCAAAAAGGTCTTCTTGATCCTGTGTCATCACTCTACTAGAACAATCAATTGAGAAAGATAAATGTGTTCTCTGAGCTAAAGGGAGAGGGAGAGAAGAGGCTCTGTGCCTGTAAAAATTTTCTTAGTGATTAGATTCTGTTTTATACAAAGAACAACAGCTTCACAAAGATAATTGTTAATACAAAACATTTTTGCTTTCTGTGCCTGCTATAAACTGATTTAAAGGTGGCTGTGGTGGGAGCAGTGGGGGTGGGATGGTATCTTTGTGCTTTCGTAAAATCACATGTGAGCCAAAAGGAGATTTGAAGATCATTTCGCTACAAGAGAATGGGTGAGCAAATTAATTACTAATACCAATTAAAAGCATAACCCCTCTTGGAGAAGAGAAGTTCCAGCCTGGAACCCCATGGTTTTAAGAGTTCTGCTCTGGCTCTTCCTCCTCATAGTTCAAGGCACCAAGTAGATGTACCCCTGAGCTGACCCATATTTTGTCCATTTAAACCAGCACTGCCCAACAGAAATGTTAGGGGGGCCACAAAAGTAAGTTATATGTATAATTTTAAAGTTGTAAGTTGTAATATCAGAAAGTAAAAATGGTAGAGGAAAAGTTAATTTTATTTATTCCATTATATCAAAAATATGGTCATTTCAACATGTAATCTATATAAAAACATTGCTGAGATATTTTATGGTCCTCATTGTCATACTAAGTCCACAGTATACGAGCTATACATTTATCACAGGGACTGATAGCCCCTCTAAACAGAGCTGAAACACCGGCACAGGTGAGACTGGCTACCTGCTCTTGAGCACATCTCAATGTCTCAGTGGCACATGTGGCTGCTGTGCTGCACAGCACAGTTCTAGACCAGGCTCTGGGCCATGCACTCTGGTATCCCCTGCCAACAGGACCCTGGGGCCACTTCCAGTGTTTGAGAAAGCGCTTGTGAGCCCATGCTCTGAGGGCAGACAACGCTCCAAGAACAGTTGTTTGGGTCGCATGTGGAGGGGTGGGCCATACAGGCTGGGTCTCAAGAGTGTCTATCAGGACCTTCCCAGTGAGGAATGGGGAAGGACTGGAAGAAGAAGGAAAATGGGATGCAGGCCAGGAATCAGCTTCCCTTCCACCCCACCATGCACTGGCCCTAGCCTTGGAAATTTCCAAGAATTCTAAATTCAAAGCTGGCCTGCAGGTCCTTATAAGGGCAAATTTGTTAAGGTTAGAAGATAGATATATTTATTTTGTTGGTTTATAGCTTTTAAATATTTAACCATATGCCTCTGTATGTATCTTTGTTCAGTCTCATAAATATTAAGGGGTGAAAGGGGGGCTACTTTCAAAACCAGATAAAGACAGCAACAGCAGCAGCAAATATGACTAGTAACAAAATCTGTACTCAGGGGAGAGGAGCAAACTCATACTCTAATTTCAAAACAAGGTGGGGGATGAGCTCAGCCCATCTGCAAGGCCCAGGGAGCTCTCTGCATGATGATGGATGACCCCCCAACACCACCGCCACGGCCAGATCTGGGCCTCTGCTCTACTGTTTCCAACAGACCACAAAATGCAGGGGCCGTGAGGTTTCAGATGAGTCACTGTCCTCAAAAGCTTAGAGCTAAAGATTTTGCTGGATATGTTTACACTAAAAAAATTAGGCATGCAGTTCAAATATGCCTTTGATTTTTTGTTTTGTTCACTCCCATATCCTTAGCAACTAGAACAGGATCTGGCATATAACAGGTACTCAATAAATATTTCTTGAATAAATTGTCCTATATATTTTTGGTGCATTATATATAAACATATAAATCAAAGGGACTGCTAGCCCCTCTAAACAGAGCTGAGACACTGGGCACAGGTGAGACTGGCTACCTGCTCTTTCTGTACATCACAAGTGATATTATTGAGAAATCACTCCATAAGGGTGAGCTATTATTGTTAGCCTTTAATAAGAGAACTAATATTCAGGGAGTATGTGCTGGTAAGGGCAACACTGATTATTGTTATTAAAATGTCTTTAATGGTTCATAAATACTAACTGTCCTGAGCTCCCCCAGGATCCTCTGTCACCACCATTAAGACACCTTCCCCAGAATCCTTACCAGAAATCTCCCCGCTATTCAGCAGCTGCTGGGTTAATACGGGCACAGGTTGAGTCTCTCGCAGGGGTACCGAAGGGGCCAGAGTGATTACAGACGCCCCTGCTGTACAGGCTGCTCATTATCCTATCCCCCCAGGTTATTTAAAATTAGCTACTGTATTTTGTATATTCTGGCCCATTTCCTGGTGAAAATGTTTTAGTTTATCCACAATACACCAAGAGTCCTATTTCATGTTGGCTGTTAATGAAATTTCTGCTATAGGATTCTGTTTTACCACTGACAGGCCTTAAGTTTTGTTAGGAATAATCATGGATGGAGCAGGAATGGTGAAGCAAGAGGACCAGCAGTACAGTCTGGCAAGCAGCAGATCTCCCTCTGCAGAGTGCTGCTACTGGAGAAGTGCAGATGACGCTAACACTCGGTGCTCAGATCATGCAGAGGACAGAGCCTGAGATGGACCTCAGGGCCTCTACCTCCTGGTCTTCTCCACCTGTGTTGTTCCCTCCCCTTGAATGTGGGCAGGACCTATGACTTCCTTCTAACCAACAGACTATGACAAAGATGATGGCATGATCACTTACATGATTTTATTGTATGGAATTACATCTCCCGTCTTGCTTGCATACTCTCTTCCCTGCTGATTTTGATGAAGCAACGTGCCATAAGGGGGAGGCCCATTTGGTCAGGAACCGAGGGTAGTCTCTGACCCACACCAGTGCGGGCTTGAGAGATCTCAGTCCAACAGCCTAAGGGAGCTGAATGCTGCTAACCACACAAACAAGTGGGAATCCTTCCCCACTCGAGCTTCAGATAGGACCCCAATGCAGGGCAAAGATCACCCCTACCTTGATTATAGCCTCAGACTAGTTCCTAGTCCCTGAAGCAGAGGACTCAGTGAAGCCCAGCACAGAATCCTGACTCACAGATACAGTGAGATCATAAATGCATGAGCTTTTTAAGCATCTGCTCCCATGGCCCTTTGTTACACAGTGATAGCGAGCTAGCACAGTTGGCAGATGTGTTTGGGTTGAATTGTACAAATATGCATGTAATTTTGTGATTGTAAACTTGTGTATATGTATCAAAAAATTTTAGGGTAATAAACCTTGTTTTACCTTGAGAGAAAGAGACTCAGATTCAGGGGAGAGAAGGAAGAGTTTACTTCACTTGAATAGCCTTTTGTACAAGTTTAATTTTGATGCAGTGGTCATGTTTTAGTGATTTACTTAATTAATTAAGATAGTGTTGATTTACAACATTCCATATGTCTTAGGGGCCTAGGTTCATACATCGTGCTTTATTATTATAAATTTTAAAATCCAGTTTGATTAGATTTGAGAGAATTTTGTTCCAAATAATATAATCTTTCCAAGAAAATACTTATTGTTTTTAGAATTTCAATCTGCTATTTTATTAGTATAAAATTGTTAAGTCAATGAAATGTAAACCCACTAGTTTTGAGGCATTAACTTTGCAAGCAAGGGGGTCTCAAAGGGCTAACCTTGCTGACCTCATAGGCAGAACCTCAGATGGGTGAGGGAAAGCGTGTACTTTATTAAAAACTCAGACTGAGTTGGAGAGGAGGTGCTGTTTCACCTCCTACTTTTTTTAGATGATGTTTTTAATCCCCACTTGGCATGCCTTAATGCCTCCTCTAAGAACAAGTAACAGAAGGCCCTGCAGAGCCAAGTCTTAAATGGGAGGTGCCATGAACACAGCGTCTGTCACCCACCCCACCTGGCTGGAAGCTGGGACGTGGACTCAGGGAGAGGAGCTGGATCTATTACTATCTTCTCTAGCCCACTACACCCAACAATAAACATTCCCCCTTACAAAAAAATTCTCTCTTTAAAGAAATGCCATTTAAAAAGTTCCCCTTTGAAAATGACTTATGCATTTGAAATGTGCAGGTGAGATGTTAAGAAATTGAAAGAAATTAAATTATAGAATCGAAAGCAGCGCCCAGCGTTTCTAGCAGTACTTGGCAAAAACACACACAAAATGATTAGATGAACAAATAAACGAATAAGAATTAAATTAGTCTAGCTAACAGTCCTGAAAAATCATCTTCAAAAATTAGGTAGAGAAAACATTCAACATAAATCAAGAATCTTTGACAAGGAAGAAAATAGAGCGGGAGTGGAGAATGATCACTGTCCCCACCGACTACCTTTAGAGCCACCGAAACCCATAATACGTATCTCTAGAAAAGTACCTTTTTCCATCAGAGGATTTTCAGATTGTGAGCTGCCCATCCCCAATAATCATCTTTGACCTCAAACTTTAAGAGTGGCTCCTGTGCTTCCTTAGATTTCTCAAGCCTCCCTCCATCTTTGGTCTCTCTCTCTGAAGTTGATCACAGACAGGTTCCAGTAAGACACTTGGCTGGCTAGTGTCCCCATATGAGGTGACCTTCCCATCCAGAAAAGTCCTGAATTGGGAAATTCCTGAGAATGTGAAACAATGTAATTCCCCATTCTCCATATAAATCTGCTAGTCTGTTTTGGGAATTAACACTGGGAAAATAAATACATAGAGAAGGAAGTTTACAAAATATAATTGGAAGTCTTCAATTTCCACTTAGCTATGTTTTAGAAAGTACAAAATATGGTGAAAGAATCACAAAACTACAAACAGAAGTGGAGATTTTGAAGGCAGGAAGATAAAGTAGCAGAGAAGAGAGACTTATCTCACCACCGTTAAAAATTGATGAAGTATGGGGGCTCTCTCTCTTTCTCTCAAAAGTGGTTATATAAAAGAAGGGATTTGCACAGGAAAGAACAATTTGACAACATTCAAATTGATTTGATTGATTAATTATGCAACTTCTCAAAATATGTGCCCTAAGGATATTTTTGTAAATTCAGTAATATAAGGAGTTTATAAAAAAGGCTTTTCTAGAACATGTGACAAATTTGTATCAGTGTATCACCCTAACCATAACAGGAAATGCCTAAAGGGTTTGATTTTCAAGATAACAGCACATCAACAGAGAACAGGTTAGGAGGAGGGAGTCCCGGGGAGTGAGGCGCACTGAAGAGCGATTCCGGGCAAGTGTCGCCAGGAAGAGCCAGTGCTGGTGTTTGGCTGCCTGGGCTCCTCAACACACAGCACATCCTAACACCATTGCTCTTTTCAGCAGTATTTTCAGAAAATGATGGGCTGGCATTTGTAAACATGTTGCTTGGGTGGAAAGATGCCCATGCAACAAACCACGCTGTAAAAATCCATGTGGCACATTTTGCCAGAACAAACCACCAGACCACAACAAATAAAAGCAGAGTCCCCAAGGAAACTCAGCAACCCTCTTTTGAGCCATGAGCTAAGAGAAAGCTGTTGGATGTCAAGTGTAACTCTCTGCAGGTGACGTGGAGGGAAAGTGCGATGCTCCTTGCTGGCATGACCAGATCACAAAGTCGACTGCTCACTGTCTGCAACATTCAGGGCACAGAGCATGTTAAAAGTGTGGCTCCAAGGGTTCTCATCATGAGGAAGGATTTTTCTCGATTTTATTTGTATTGTATGTATATAACAGTGTGGATGTTAGCTGAACCTCTTGTGATCATTTCACAGTATTTTCAAATCAAACCATCCCCCTCTATCCCTTAAAATTATCCAGTGATGGATGGCAATTATTTCTGATAAAAATGGAAAAAGAACCACCACGCATCATCTTACTTTGTGATGGTTCAACTACCGAACTGCTTTATTCTTCCTCAGACCATTCTGTATAAAGGAACTTGCCTGTTGGGCTGATGTCTTCTGGAAAGTGTCCCTGGCATCTCCAGTATGGCTTAAACATGCTCTCTGGACATACCCTACTTGTGCACAAGAACATGTGTGCACACATGCACATGCATATATACATGCGCGCACACACACGTGCACACACACACAGTATGCTGATATTTCCTTGCCTGAGTCTGACTTACACTCTAGACTTGGTGAACAACCCAAAGTAAAAGTCCTGGCTTCTTTGCTCTTCTATCCATAGCAGGGTTCCAGGCTTCCTGCTGGAACCCATGAAGTATTCATTGAGCTACCACTGAAGTAGGTGCCACAAAAGAAGACCTCGAATGAGCTCCCACCTTCCTAGTTGCTGATGCCATGTCCTCTTTAGAAATTTACAAGCTTACCCTAAATTTACAGATAGAAAATAAAGGACAATGACACCAAACATGTTCCTTTTGCTGAAATTCTAGAGCAGGATAAAGAACAGTTACAAATAGAAGTCAGCCATTGTTCATTCAAAATGTACCTCTAGGACTTAAGCATCATCACCACCCACCTCAAGATAGACCGGGGCAGAGGGACAATGGGTTAAGTCATGACATTTCCCACATCTGACAAAAGAACACCATTTGGGAAACCTAACTGTGCCATTTTTATACTATGAGTTACTTGTTTAGTTTTCCTGAGGCTCTGTCTCATCTATAAAAGGGAAAATAATCTATCAAAGGGTTGTGTTAGAGATTTGATGAGACGATGCATGTAAGATATCTCACAGAGATCTTCAACAATGAATTCCAGGCCTGTCCTCTTCCTTCTTATTCCTCCCACTTCCCTTCTGTGTCCTACTCTGTGTCTGTCCAGGCAGGGAGCTGCGAAGAATCTCCAGAGAGCAGCCAGATGAAATATTCCATCTGAGCTTTTCTGGATACAGCAAAAACAACCTGCAAATCAAAGACTTCATTTTCTTTCACCACAGTAGAGCAGGGGGACTCTTTCACCCATGCCTGGAAGGCAGAGAGCACCTTCCCTCTCCTTTGCTCTCATAAGAAAATCTCTTTGCATAAAAGAATACAAAAGTGTTAGAAAACAAAAGGCAAGCTGGAGGGTCTTCTGATTCTGCTAGAGGATAGGTTGAATCACTCAGCTTGCTGGCTAAAGTAGGTCCTTTTTTCTTTCCTAAAATCTTCTTAGGTAACCGACCACTAATACATGGAATCTTTTCATCTTATTTACCTTCCACTTTGCACGCCTTCTTCCTGCCACCTTTCCCCTCCCAGGAAAAGATTATAATCCCAGTCTCGAATGGTACTTGGACAGAAACATTCTCAATCCCTATCCTCACTGTAGGGATTTTGAAGCTTCTACATTGTGGTTGGCTTAAGCCCAGGGTGTGTAGCTGGGGTTCTCCAATTTCTGAAGTGTTACTATCAATGCATTTATTTATTTAATGGTTCAAAACAAACAAATCCTCAACAATCTCAGATGTTTGTGGGGGTCCAGTGACCTTGAGTGTTCTGGGGATTCTTGATGGGTTTACAGTCTGTCATAAACAGACTGTATGGACTGGTCCTACTAAATCACATTTGCCTTTCATCTGTCTTAATTCTTTTCTGCCAGAAACAAAGTTCTAGCGTGTATAGCCTTCTATGAAGGTTTTGGGGAGTGTGGTAGACAGAGGTTACAAAGCAGCAAAGTTCAGTGATACTAGCATGCCTGTACCCATAGTTCCCTGGAGCCCCATCCCTGACCTAAAAGATCAGCTGGCTGAGCTCCTCCATGCCAGGCTCCAGATGTTATGTCTCCAAGACCCATTGTTCTAGTCATGTCTTATCCCATTCCCTAACTACATTTTGCAGAACAGTTTGTCAAAATCTCTATTCAGAAGCATCCGTCCACACAATGCTGAAGGGAATAAAGGTGGGCCAGGGTCTACTCCCTTCACCTGCCTTACAACCCATCAAAGGCATTTTCCTAAATAAAGAGTTGATATGAACCCATCACTTCCCTGGAATGGGCAAAAGACGAGCAATCATTTTTTTTCAAATATTACATTTTTTTTTTCTGCTGTGCTAATTAAGCATTTTATGCTAGTGAATGCAAATTAACAAAGTCAAGTGCATACAAGTGCCAATTATGGGCTATAACATAATCAAAGTTTTGATCTTGAAATCTTAATAAAAAATTCACGTCACTCAAATTTCACAGCAGAATTCAGCTCTGCTATTAATCTTGCCCTTGAGTATATTATAAAAACACAGTGGAATAGATGAGAGGAAGAACAAAGGAGATGAAATGATTTGAAGTCAAATACCCTGGATAGAACCTCTTACTTCCCATGGGCTTCCTACAGAACTTAAGAACAAGAGGAAAACAAAGAAGACAGAAGCACCATTATACGGTATAAGAAAAAACTCACATTTCATTTTTCTCATTCATTATCCAGCACTCTAGTTGGTAGACATGGATAAATAGTTTAATTCAAGCAAGGATGGCCATAAACAAAATTCTGTGTCAAGGGCATTGTCGCTCAGCACTCCTGAAGTTCTGCTAATTGCTAAGGGTGGAGGAGGAGGGCCCAGAGCCATAGGCAGAAGCCTCCTGGGAACAGAATATTTCAATAATGACTTCACCACAGTGTCTGACACCTAGCTCATGACACCTGTGTGGAAGATTCCACTCAGTCTCCTTCAAGACTGACTCTGGCATCAAAACTGAGAGATGAGAGCAAAATGCATGCTGGTGCTTTCCTAGTCCCCTGTGCTACTTACACTACTCATTAAACCAGAAAAAGACCTACATCCGTTAACATCCCCTCCCCTTTATTTTTACATTTGCTAATGCCAGGATCCTGCAAATGGTGAAAGATGGTGCCTGCTGTATTAGTTTGCTAGGGCTGTTGGAACACAATCCCACAGACTGGGTGGCAGAAACAACATTGACTTATTCACAGGTCTGGAGGCTCAAGTCCAACATGAAGGTGTGAGCAGGTCTGTGTTCTCTTGAGGTCTCTTTCCTGGGCTTGCACATAGCACCTTCTTGCTATGTCCTACCTGGCTTTTCTTTGGTGTACACATAGCCCTGTGGTCACTTCACATATTCCAACTTCTTCTTTTTAGAAGGATACCAGTCAGGTTGATTGAGGATCCACCCTAATTTATTCACCTCTGTAAAGGTCCTATTTCCAAATAAAAGTCATATCCTAAAGGGGATAGGACTTCAACACAGCGATTTTAGGAGAACACACAACAGCCCCTTAAAGTAGTCAAGGTAAAGAGTTCACCAACAGGACTGCCTCTTCTCCACCAAACGCCACCCCCTCATATTCCTGTCACATGCAATTAAATATCAGAAATCATCTGTAAACCGGTGTCTTCTCCTAAGGCATTTGATGACCCTTTTATAAATTCATTAGCTTCCGGTTTCATAAGTTGCTTTGATGATGAAGGGGAAATTAAACAGCTAAAATCCTGCCTTTATCAAAGCACATTGGGTTTGTTAAATAATTTCTCCTATCATTCCATCTGAATTCAGTGTGCTTCAAGGCATGCGATGGGCATTCCCGATTGTCATGAAGGTGGTTTAGATTAAATCGAAGTTTCTGATTCAATTGAACAATATCTACCATTTATTGAACATTTACTCTTTCCCAGGCTGACATAAAGTTTAGCGTTGTGATACAAAGGTAAGTCTTATGAGTTGGTTTATAACTGAGAAACTGTATTTCATTATGATAAAATATTTTTATAAAGCACTTGAAATAGAAGTTAAAATTTTGAAATTAGCAAGACTGGTCAACAGCACAGGTAATTTCCATCACTGAGAGGATGGCAATGCCTCCCATTTGTCCTTTGTGTCCATGTTAGAGAATGCAGTAAGGACTCTGGTAGAGGCCACGCTTGGGAGAATCAAAAGAAACATTTTTCAGCTCTGTGTGCTGAGTGTCTTATTGAGAATTCTAGAATAAAACAGTCACAGGCTGTACGATAAGCACTGGAACATTATAAAAACCACCTGTAACAGCCACCTGGCAGAGCCAACACAAAGCAAAGGAAAACAAACCCGACCTAGGAAACCACCACAGTCAATGCTGCCTCCAGCATCAAGTAGCCATGAAAGGTCCAAAGCACAACCACCAGACTGTACTGCGACCCGTGAGGCACTGACCCGCGGGAAGTAAAGCTCTCTGAGCTCCTTCTCACCCAAATGTGCCCCTCTCAGCACTTCTGTAGATGACCTCCCCTTAGGAGTTTATCCCCTTGTTGCATCCTGAGGCTAGCCAAGAGTAGCCCTTATTCTCAGCTTGCCTTCCTGCCATCTTGGAGTTCTGTTTCTTTTCTAGTAGGCACCCTCAATGGGGAAGCAGAATTTAGGAACATTACCACATGCCCTGGGATGACTTGCCTAATATCTTACAGCCTTGGTCTCTTCACCTGTAAAATGGGACTAATTCCCCTTATTCCACAGGGATGTCTTCAGGGGAAAGAGGAAAACAGACAGGGATGTGCTTTGTAGTTCAAAAAACAGTAACAGCAACATAGCAGTTAATGTTTATCATGAGTTGAGTGCTGACCAGGCACATTTTACGTGTTAGCTCACTGATTTATAAACAACCATGTAAGGCAGGCACTACTATGCTGCCCAACATCCAGATTTTTAAAAATCACAGAAAGATTAAATAATTTTAATTTCTTTCACACAGAGAGAAAGAGGAAGAGCGGGATTTGAACCCAGGCAGACTGACTCTGGAGCCTTTGCTATTTCCCACAATGTCATAGGGACAATGCTAAACACCATACTGTGCCACACATCTTAGGCTTCCTAACTAGCTATTAAACATTAGTACTTGTATGTAATTTGGTAAACAAGTTCATCCAAGAGTTCACTGGCTACTATTATTACTCCTCTTATGTAGAAGGAGTTCATGTTTCTAGAAACTATGTTAAAACACTGATTTATTCAACCAAATAATTCTAATGATGAGGTAATAGGTACCAACAGATGATGAATATAATTTTAGGCAGATGGTGGGTAGAGGAGGGGGCTGCTGGGTTTCAAAATATCCCTTGAAATAACCTGTAATTACTTAAATGTGATCCCCCAAAAAAGAAAGTCTCCAAAAAGATTGGTTGTTATAGAGTGAATTGTGCCCCCACAAATGTATCACAAATGCATTATTGAAACCAACACCACCCTCCCCCCATACCTCAGAATATGACCATATTTGAAGATAAGGTCTTTACAGAGGTAACTAAATTAAAATGAGATCATTTGGGAAGAGTTTAATCCAAAAGGACTAATGTCCTTATAAGAAGAAAAAATGTGGACACAGACACACACAGAGAAGAAAGACAATGTGAAGAGAGGCAGACACGAGGGAAAGCTGACCATCTAGTAGCCAAGGAAAGAGGCCTGGACAGATCCTTCCCTTACAGCTCTCAGAAGACACAGGACTGCTGACCCCAGACTCTGGCCTCCAGAGCTGTGAGACAATAAATGTCTATTGTTTAACATGCAATTTGCAGCAACATGGATGCAGCTAGAAGGGATCATGCTCAGCAAAATAAGCCAGAAGGAAAAAGAAAAATATCGAATGGTTTCACTTATAGAAGGAATATAGGGGAGCCAAATAAGAGATCAGGAGGAGAAAACAACACACAAAACAAAAACAAAAACAAAAACAAAAAACTAGCTGGCAACCACAAATAAGAGACATTCTACAGGGGAGCAGAAGGAAGAGAGCACAAGGGACTATGGTGATGGTTCACGGGTGAATTGGTGGTGGGAAGCCTACGGGGAATACAAAATAATGTAAAGGATATAAATAAAAAATAAATTTAAAAAATAAAATAAATGTCGATTGTTTAAGCCACTCAGCCTGTGATATTTTGCTATGACACTCTAGTAAACTAAGACACTGGGTAGGAGGAAACTGTGTCCTTGAGAACACCAGCCCTCAGAGAAAGGAAAAAGAAGAGAAAAGGAAATGGTGGTCCTGCATCTTCACATCCACTTATATCATTTCATTTACTCTTCACAACAAGCCAGCGGTTAAGTATTATTATCTCCCACCTACACATGACTGCCAAGTGCATTTTTCCTAAAATACTTCTTTCAGCATGTTGCCCGCCTGTCCAAACACCTCCAGGAGCTCCCCACTGTCTTGAAGAAAAAGTTCAAATTCCTCCCAAGCGGTCCTGAAAATATCTTGTCATTTATAAGCCACAGAACGAGACGTCCTATCCCAGCAGTGCACGTCTGCTGTCTTGTGCTGAGGGAAACCTGTGAGCTCATCTCCAGAACAAGGAGGAAGCCCGACAGGACACACAGGGCCCGTGTTGGTAAGGGGCATGGAACAAGGTTTTCTGCACAAGAGACTAGCCCCAGTTTCAAGTAAGGAGCAGACACATCCACCTGGACAGCGAAAGATTCTCAAACCTCTGGGGCCATAAACTGAGTTATACCCTAGTTCTATTGGGCAGGTATCTAGTCTTCTGAAATGGAATTCTTTGCTTCCAGTTGCTAGGCGCCCACTTAGAGGTGAACACTAACTGCATTTTCTTTCCTGCCTATGCATAGTGCTCAAAATGATCTATTTTGCTAATGATTCCAGAGAGATCTTTAGAAATAGTACCTAATTCAACACTTCCTAGATGAGAGTGGATGGGGGTTTTCAGGCCAGTTTGGGAAATAAACTTACTTTCACAAAGAGACACAACCAAGAACATCTCCACCTTTTCAGTCAGTCCTAATGATGGCACTGATATCTAGAAGGAACGGAGAGCCAGGTTTTCTATCCAGACGGCCCCTGGTCCCAAGTTCACCCGTCTCTGACTGCCTCAGGCTTGGTTGACCTAAGAATTCTAGTCTTTGTTTTACTCTCTTGAGCCTCGAGATCAATGAGGAGCCCCAGCGCCCAATCAGAAGGTCTGTACCTGAGAGTGGGGATCCCAGCATGCGCATGACCACTGGGCTGCAGCCCTGTCCACACAACCCTCTGCCTGAGTTCCTCATCGAGCTACCTATTCCTGCCCGAACAGGAGAACTGTCAAGCTGCCAATCCTCTCCAGCAGTCTAACCCTCAGGACGTCCTCCTGTCCCTAGACACGCATCGACCTGGAGTACACATTCTCCTGAAGCTCCTGCGACCACCAACTTAGACCTGGGGGGTGAAAACACTATCACATATCAAAACTCTGTTTGTGACCTCTCTCAGCTACCACCATTTGGACTGCTCTTCCTGATGGCCTGCTGTTCAAGTGACTGGTTCACTGCCCTGCCTGCTCACTGGAATCACTCAGGCTGTACCCCAGTGCAAATATATAGAAGCTCCAGGAGTGGCACCTGGGCATCATCATCTTCTCAGAGGCCCTCAGGAGAGTCTAACATGCAGTCAACACTAGGAACAGCTGCTCTACATCTTTCCCCCAGAAGAACCTCATTTCCATACTGGCACAGAGCTGAGGTCCCAGCAAGGCCCAAGCTGACACCCAGATAGGTAATGGCAACACCAGGAAATAATACTGCAGTGAAAGAATGAAGATAAAGTGGTCCCCAGTTGCCTCAATAGATGTGATGATTCAAACGACTGATATTAGAGGGGAAATTGCCAATTGCTGGGCATTTGTCACTGTGTTGTTGAAAGTAGGTCAGGGCTTCATGTTACATTCAAAAAATGGCACACAGTGAATTGTAATTGGTAATCAGAAAACCAATCATAAACTTAAGGAATCCAAACCACTAATAATTAAGGTTGGAAACCAGAGTAAACTTCCCTCCTAGTCCAGCTCATTACCCTGGCTTTTGGGACACCCCGGGGATAGGTCTATTCCCTCTGAAATGACACAATTGCATTGAGTAACCACATCTCATATCACTAATCTGCAACGTGGGTGGTTAGCTCTGGCAGGCATGGGTGGGAAGTTGAATTACCTGACCTTTAAGGTCCTCTTTAGTTCTGGCAAGTCTTTGATTCCAGGTGACAAGTGCTCAGGAGGCAGGAGTTCTCAACAAAGCACTACTGGTACTTGGGATGGGATCATTTCTCACTATATGGGATTACCCCACTCATTTCAGGACATTTTACAGCTCTAACTGCACCCCCATAAATGCCCGTGGAGCTCTCCAGTCAGCAGAGAAACCTAAATATCCCCCACCCATTTTTTCCTGAAAGGTCCAGAGTAAGGATAACAATAATGTCCCATCTGAGAGAACATCTGATGGGACATCCCTGCTCTTACGACACGACATCCGTATATTCTTTTTGCTAAAACATCCTTCAAACAAGTGTTGGTAGTTTATAAAACAAGTGAATGCTGGTCACTGACCCAGAGGATGCCAGAAACCCCACTACAGAGTTGGTTAGGGGGCCACCAGCAGCGACTCCAAGATGGCAGCTGCTATCCCTGCTGCAGGGATTCTCTGAAGTAAGAGAAAGTCTGCCCTCTGAAGTAAGCGGAAGTCATCCCTGAACCATTAATTAGAAAGTTCCACTTTATACTGCATGAAATTTCTCTTCCTTGTGATTTCCACCTGCTGAGTTGGGGGAGGACCTCTAAAGGCCACCAAAAAATAAGTTTGTTACCTTTTCCACACAGCTGCCCTTTAAATATTTGAAGAAAGCTGCCTCTTCTCTCCCAATTTAGCAAGTGGCCTGCTTCAACTCTCCTTGTATGGTTTTATCATTTCTAGATCACTTGCTATGCCTCAGCCACTTTACCAGTGTTATCTTTGATTATCACCAAACCCCATCAGGTAAGCTTATTATCCCAATTTGCTGACAAAGCTGAGCCATCCGCTCAAATCTACCCAAGAAGGAAAGGGGCAAGCCCATACGTCCTTGTATTTAAGTCCATGCTCCTTTCATTACAAACCTGTGGCTTCCACACCTGACTTTCAGGGCCCCCTGGGAAGTTTCATTTTAAAAACAGAAATACACAGATTCTAAAACAGATTTAATGAATCAGAACCAGATGATTCTGATAGAACTAATTCAGGGATCAGCATTTAAAAACCATTGAAACATATATTTGACCTCCTGGTTTCTTTGGGGTCAGAACAAACTTTATCTTTAAAACAATCAAAGTTCTTCCTGCAATGGTTCGTGCAAGCGTGATATAACCAGGACACACTCCAGAAACTGATCCACTATGTCTGGGTTGGTGTGTTCCCCATGGCACCTGAGCCCAGGTCCTATCCCCCACAAAAGAAGGAATAACCCCACCCAAGTTCTCAGCTACCACCTCTCTTGCCAACACTGGGGATTCAACAGGGCCATTCACCTCTGCTTTTGTCCCTGTGGCTTCTTTTTCCCCATCCCAGTCTTCGTGGAGCGCATCTCTTGAAGGCAATTAAAATTACACAGTGCCCTGATTTCAATCCTCCTGTAACCATGCTGAATATTTTTCCACTTAAAAAAATTAAGTTTTAATTAAGTTTTTTCATCAAAACACCAGTCCTGCTGATAATGTCAGGAAGGTCTGAGAAAGTAATTATGCTCACAAACTGTTTTTGACACACTTCATTCTCCACTGGGACATTTCTTCTGTCTCCTTTACTTCATTAAAAATCCCCCGTTGCCACAGGAAGACTTGATTTCTTCTTTATGCACCATCGTAGAAACAAAGAAACACGTTCCCTTCTTGGTGCACAGCAAACACCTCCTGCATTGAGTGAACTCCACCAGGCACTAGGTGACACACACAGCCATCTCCATTCTACCAACCCTTTATTTTGAGCTCCCATCAGTGCAAATACTCAGACCAGCCCAGAGTTAGGGGAGGGCACTTAGTGGAGCCCATCATTTACTCTTCTTACCTGCTTTTTCAACCTCATATACATTAGTTCTGATTTCCTGAAGGTAGAAGGGATCAAAATAATACATAATATTCAACAGACTCAAAGTTGTTTCTGTTTGGTAAACCAATAGTTGTAGTGTTCAGGTCTGATTCTCTTTACATCTTCCCTAATGCTGCCATAACAAATCACTGCATGGATGGCTTAAAACAACAGAAATTTATTCTCTCAGTAGAAGCCAGAGTAGAAGTAGAAATCAGAAGCCAGAAATCAAGGTGTCAATAGGGTCACACTTTCTTCAAAGGTTCCAGGAGATAATCCTTCCTGGCCTCTTCTATCTTCTTTCTAGCAATCTTTGGGTTATAGACCTGTAACTCCAATCTCTATTTCTTTATCTTCACATGGCCTTCATCCTTCTATCTGTGTCCACTCCTTCTCATATAGGATGCCAATTATTGGATGTAAGTCTCATCATAAACCTGTGATCACTTAATCTTGAGAATCTTAACTAATTACATTTGCAAAGATCCTATTTCCTAACAAGGTAACATCTCAGGTTCAGGGTAGACATGAATTAGTGAGCTGTTACTCAACCCACTACACTAAGACACGCCCCCAAAACATGGCAGCGACCAGACGTTAGGATCAGGTTCTCCCACAAAAAATCGATTTATGGAGAAAAATATCCCTAACTTTGAGAGCTGACTCGAAGAGAACCGGATACCCTACACAATACAATCAACCCCGGGGGTGCTTTAGACTTAAAAATAAACCAAAGAGTCAGAGTAAAGAGAAGAGAAAAGACAAGACATCGGACCCCACACAGAGGAACAGCAGCAAGGAGAGGTGGGCGAACCGGCTTCCCCTGAGAGCCACTGAATACAAGGTTAGAAACTGCGGTGAGGTCAGAGGGCTCCGGCCAGCCAACTGGGAGCGCGACCCCCACTCCCCCACCCCCCTCTCTTCCCTGTGTGGCAACCCTGAAGAGTAGGAAAGTAGGAGGGTCACTGCGTCCCATCCCCCACCTGGGGCTAGGTAACATCTTAACGGGGAGAAAGTCCAAGCAAGAAACATCCCCCCACTGGTTGCTAGGTGATAAATTGGCTAGAAAAACTGGTTAGGCCGGAAAACCTCCTGCTGAGCCCACCTCAAACACTTTGGGCCTTAGACTGCAGCTTGATCCCAACCAGATGGGAGGGGTGGTGATTAAGAACTATTGATTGACAGTCCCCCAAACTCCTCCCATACCTGTTGCTGGGGTACAGGCTCCTGCTGAAACTATCTCTGACCACACCCTCCCCTGCAAAGTGTCAGCATCTTGGCACCCAGAGGACGGCAAAAAAAAAAAAAAAAGACCTCAGCAGGTGGTGAACATGGCCCAGCACTTGCCACACCCCCAACTTCTAGGTGGCTGCACACTGGCACCCCAGAAACTAGGGGAGGTGAAACCCTGATCAACAGCCACCCACAGCTTCCACCCCTGCACCCCTTCGTGGAGTAGTGAGGCCCAAGCAGCAGAAAAGAAACTAAGACCAGGAGCTCCCAACCCCTCCCCACCAGACATAACCCCAGGGGCAGGAATAGCCCCAGGCAAACATTGGAGGAAAGGAAAAAAAAGGGGGGAAGGGAGAAAGAATAGAAAGACTCCCAGCAAGGACTAATGACAGCAGCAACAGCAGCAAGACAACAATATCTGTCACTGGAAAGGAGGGGTTGAACCCCAGCAGGGGATCCAACCAGAAACCCCAGAACCTAAGAGCAAAAGGAATACATAACTCCAAATTCACATCTCCCCAGTACTTTATTTTTTATTATTATTTTTTTTATTTTTTTATTATTATCCTTTTTTTTTTTTTTACTTTTAATCTACCTTTTTCTCTTGGTCCTTCATTCCTACTTTTCTTCATCTTCATTCCCCTTTTCTTTCCTCTCCCTTTTTTTTTCTTTTTTTTTCCTTTCTCTCTTTTCTCTTTTCTTTCTTTTTTACTACAAACCACCCCTTCATCTTCCCTAATTCAACTCGGAACCGGAAACACACTGGAGACACGCCACAAGAAACACAAAACTTCAACAAAGGAAAATAAGAAAATCCAGAAGATACCCAGCCACAGCCAAGGCAACTCAGATACTAGGGAACCACAAACACTCCTGAGCAAGTAAAACCAGGAGTCATGCCCGCCAGCACCAGCAGAAAGCTACGAACAGAGCAAAGCAGAAAACCAACAACAGGAAAGAAAAAAGTCACAAATGACCCTCAAAACAATACACCACAAAAAGAAAATCCCTCTCCAGAACCCATTAATATGGACATAGAAGATTACATCCATCTAACAGATAAAGACTTCAAAATAGCCATCACAAAAAATTGATAGAATTAAATGAAAAGAACAAAGAACTGAGAAACGAGAATGAATCCATAAAGAAGAAATTGAAGGAAATGGAAGATTTAAAAGAACTGAAGAATGAGAATGAATCCATAAAGAAGAAATTGAAGGTAATGGAAGATTTAACCCACTACACTAGTCCTGATGCAGGCCCTTCTGGATAGTCCAAAAGTAACATGTGAGTAATCTGAAGACACAATCAGGAACAAAAAGACTGAGATTTGTGTGGATAACCCACTAAGGGATAAAGAAGAGCTTTCTCCTGGTGGAACCCATCCAGGCACACTTTTTCTTAATTCATATTCCCAGGGATTTGAGCATGTCCCTAGTTTAAATTTGGAGACATTGTAATCTACATTTGTAGATTATAAGTAGAAAATTAGCATGAGTCATTTTACTATCAAGTAGAATTATTCCTAAACCATGCTAGTTGTTGAATGGTTACCGCTACTTTTGATCTTTATGTCACAAATCTGTACTTGTATTCTTTGAAAACTTGTTTCAGTGTTCAAAACAATGAATTTCAGATAATTTGGGCTTCACCATAATTTGTCTCCATTTTTTTTATAAACTTATATTCCCCACAATTCATGACCTTCACACATTCTCTAATTCAGTCAACAGCAAGCTTTACACTTCTAGTGAATACAGTTTCTCTTTTCCTGCTTTGACCTATTCCCACAGTTGGATGGCCTTTGCTTTCTTCTCCTTACCTCTTACTCTATGTAGTAGAGTGAAACCATGTTCACAAATTCTTCAACAGTCCTTTCACCAAAAGATAGACCCTAATCCCTCTCCAGTTTCTCACTGGAGAGGTCTGAATAGAATGCAGTGAGTCTGGATGGCTTGTGAGGCTTGGTCACGAAGGTGGCCTTGTTCTTGCTCTACTCAGTGACACACTGGAACTCAGTCAACCAAGTCTTAAAGAAGCCCTGCATCCACATGGATGGGCCAGATGCAGGTGTTCTGGCCACACCTTAGCTAAGGTTACAGCCAACATCAGCTGTCAGACAGATGAGGGAGCAAGTTTTCTGATGATGCTAGCCCAAAGTTCAAGCTGCCCAGCTGATGTCGAGTGGAACAGAGATGAGCTATCTATACCAAAACCTGACCAACACTGCAAATCGTGAACAAAATAAATGTTTTAAACTATAACTTCTAAGTGTTTCTTATGCAACATTAGAAAACTGGAGTGCTCTATGTCCAGCCATATCGATCTTACTAAAATTCATTTACTTCTTTAATACTATGTAGCAAAAACCTACTATATGGTACCATATACCAGTTCAAATTCAACACATCCAAAGAAAAACTCAGTTTTGCTCCCCAAATCCTATTTTTTCCCCAAGATTTCTATTTCAGGAATGGTACTACTATTCAACCTAGAAATTTAGGAGTCAAGCTAACACACCTTCCCCAAATCATAGCCAATAAATGCTGAGGTCTACTGGTTTTGCCTCTTCCAAATACCCAGAACCATTTCTCCCCTCCCCATAATAACTACTTAAGACATTGCCACCTTTCATCTGGGTGTAATACTGCCCTCCAATGGCTCTAGAGTACTCTTTGCAAACCACACATGTTCCCTTCACCTTTCCTGCTTAAAACCCTTCGAGGTTTCCCACTATTCTTAGGATAAAACCCCAAATTCTTAAAGTTATAACTTTAAGGGACTGGCCCTAACCATCCACTACAGTCTCATGTCACCCTGAACTCCCCCTTGCTGTCTGGGCCCCCACACCCTGACCCTTTTGTGCCTCAGCTAGCTCTGTGCTCACCCTCATCACAGAGAGGCTGCGCCAGCTGCTGTTTCCACCTGCAACAAAGTCCTGCACCCAACTCCTTGCCAGTTTAATCTCTCCTGGTTAATCTCTCCTTTCAGTCTCCACTCAAATTCCATTTCTTCAAAGGAGCCCTTTATCTCTAGACAATGAGATGGCTCTACTTTACATCTCCTATCATACACTACAGTTGTGATTTTGTACTTCCAAGTGCGATTTTTGTTTCATGAGTGTGTCCTCTACTAGACTCAACTCTAAGAGGGTAGGTGTCTTTTCTTGACCTCAGTTCTTAGCCATACAGTGTATACAACAAATATTTGCTGAGTGAATGAACTATTTCTCCTCTAGTTTAAGTCTAGCATGGTACCTTCTTCAAATAGATTTTCAATAAATTATGAATGAATGGAGAAGGCGATTTCCAATCACTCTAAATGATTCTTGCAGCATAAAAGACTTAAAAGAGAAAAAATAGAAACTCAAGGCTTAAAAATAGTCATCTTCCAACTGTTGATCTATGAGTTCATGAAAGAGAAAGTTCTCCTGTGGGTGTGGCAAGGAACTTTATAAATAGGTTAGAAATGCAACTTAGTAAAATTTTCTTTAGCAGCCCAATAGATTGAATTTTTGTCAATTTTGTTAACTAGTTGTGAACAGCTCTAGGGCTCCCAGACTGGCTTTCTCCATTCAATTGAGAGCAATTTATTATGTGGTAGTTTTTTTCTAATTTTTTCAGAGGAAAAAGTATTCTAGGTAAATACACCAAAAAGCATGATGGCTTTCCAAACACACAATGGTCAAATGATCTGGGAATGGGACATCATTGGCTAAAGATTCAGAGATAATTTTCCAAGTTTTGCCAGTGTTTTAATGATGATTTTGAAATTCTTCAAAGATGAGTATAATTGTTTCTTCAGCTTCTTTGGTCTTCTTTACCATACATCTCTAATTGTCCTATGACTGAGATGCCACTTACTAGTCTAATGTTAACTAGGTTCCAGTCTTAGGGCAATAGATATTATTGTCATTTAATCAAAGATTTCATTAAGAAATATCTTTCCTGCACCACTTTTCATTATACACATTGCCAAGAGAAAGCAATCTATCTAAATAAACTACCAAAAAGACTCTAAGTTACAAATTTTGTTTTGTTTTGTTTTTTAATATATATTTTTATTGTTATTTATGCCTTTTACATTTTGTGTTCCCCTTGGGTTGCCCACCACCAATTCACCCGTGATCCATCTCCATGGTCCCTAGTGTTCTTTTCTATTCCATTTTGTGCCCTTTTCCTCCCCCACCCCCACCTTCCCTCACCCCCTGCTGATTGTCTCTCTCCTATTTGGTTTCCTTATAGTCCTGTTATAAGTGAAACATTCGATATTTTTCTCTTTCTTTCTGGCTTATTTCACTGAGTATGATCCCCTCTAATTCCATCCATGTCGCTGCAAATTGCATGTGTTTATCTTCTTTGAATGCTGAATAGTATTCCATGTGTATATGTACCACATCTTCTTGATCCAATCATCTATTTTTGGACATCTGGGTTGCTTCCATACCTTTGCTATTGTGAACAGTGCCGCAATGAACATATGAGTGCATGTATCCTTTCGGATTAGTGTTTTTGTGTCCTTTGGGTAAATTCCCAAAAGTGGGATTACTGGGTCATATGGAAGCTCCATGTTTAGCAGTTTGAGGACTCACCATACAGCTTTCCATAGTGGTTGGACCAGTTCACATTTCTACCAGCAGTGTAGAAGAGTTCCTTTTTCTCCACATCCTTTCCAGCATTTGTTGTTGCCTGTATTTTTAATGTGTGCCATCCTCTCAGGTGTGAGGTGGTATCTCATAGTGGTTTTGATTTGCATTTCCTTGATTATAAGTGATGTTGAGCATTTTTTCATGTATCTGTTGCCCATTTGCTTTTCTTCTTTGGAGAAGTGCCTTTTGAGCTCTTCTGCCCATTTTTTGATTGGGTTGTTGGCTTTGTTTTTGTTGAGTTGTGTGAGTTCCTTGTAAATTGTTGTTATCAGTCCTTTATCAGATGTATTGTGTGCAAAAATCTTTTCCCAGTTGGTAGGGTGTCTGTTAGTTTTGGTTAATGTCTCTTTTGCTGTACAGAAGCTTTTTATTTTGATGTAATCCCATCTGTTTATCTTGTCTTTCACCTCCTTCGCTTTGAGGGATGTGTCTTTCAAGATTTTGCTGAGATGTATGTCGTGTAGAGTTTTGCCTATATTTTCTTCTATACATTTTATGGTTTCAGGTCTTACATCCAGGTCTTTTATCCATTTTGAGTTGACTTTTGTGCAGGGTGTGAGGTAGTAGTCTAGCTTCATTTTTTTTGCATGTGGCTGTCCAGTTTTCC
>PVIJ01011758.1:0-53081 GCA_004024925.1 Scalopus aquaticus
AGAGAGAGAGAGAGAGAGAGAGAGAGAGAGAGAGAGAGAGAGAGAGAAACAAAAACTAATTTTCCAGGCAGGGAAATACTTATAAAACCTTTTATGTCAAAGTTAGGATTTCACAACATGACACACTAACGCAAAATCCAGTAGCACCTGTAAGATTTAAGTAAATGCTGCCATCACTTAAAATGCTTTTAAGTATCTGTAAAAGACTGAAGGAAAAAAGGATAAAGTACATTCTTCAGAGAACAACAAATGTATTTCAAAATAAAAATTGTATTTTTGTTTTTCTTTTTTTTCAGTTGTTTTTTGTACAAGAATTCAGAGTTGTCATATAATAACTTACACACAATGGAATCGGTCTGCTTTCCTTTTCTGTGTCACTTCAAGTCCACATGTTCAGGCTATAGTCCCCAACATTATTTTCTGATAAATATATTACCACAGTTTGATTTAAATATAGATACATTTTATAATGCTTATCTCTGGGAAAAAAATCAAATTTTAATATGCAAACTTTTATTTATATAACACAGAAATGGAGAAAAACTACAGTAGGCACACAACCTAATTATGACTTATTGATGAAGGTATCCAGATACTCTCCTACTGTAAATGAATGTTTAAAATAGTCTAAAGATTTTATTTATATGTGCACTTGTGTCCACCTTACCCCATTTACTGTACATGCCTTAAGGACAACAATCTGGGAATTTAAAGGTACAGCCCTCAAGAAATTGCTTAATCACTAAAAAAAAGAAAAAAAATTAGGCTCTTATTGGAAAATGAAAAAACTCACAAAATTTCCAATTTTAAATTTCATATCAGTAGGAAAATATTAAAAATAATTTTCTGTATATACATATGGGTATATGTATATATTGAATTACACACACGTCTTGCATATCAGTACAGTTCAAGTGAAGACATTTTGGTGAGTTATTTTCCCATTACATGACAACTATGTGAAAAATTTTAAATATCTTATTACAGCATTAAAATAATTCACTTACCATTTCAACAGCTTACATTGTGTGTTTTATTAATTTTTAACTCTTCATAACTAAATTCCCTGATTCCTAGAGTTAAATCCCCTATTTAAATTAAAATTTGGTGCTCTTTGTTACTCAGAAACTGATGGATGAAATCACATTTATTTTCAAAATTCCATCAATCAAATAAATTTTATTACCTGATTTATCAGAGAAAAATCTCAGCTCTGAGCTTGTATACCTAAATTATCCTCCCTACACTTAATAGGTGAGGAAAATATCCTAAAATAGATGGAGGTAACTTACATGATGTTAAAGCACACATACTACATGATGATTAAGTGTCTGATATAAACTTTCCAGAGACACCTGAAAACTCGCTTTAGAAATTAACTTTAGAAACAAACCATTTATTTTTCACTCTAATATAAATTAATATGTATGTATTTACATACATACACATACATATATAAAACAAAATTATCTAGTTTTGAGTAGCTGCTTGTGAGTGAAAAAATGGTTACAAATTGATTAATTAGCTTAATTTTGTACTTAACAATTCAATTGTTTTGGGATACAAACAAAAAGTCAGTGCATTTGCAAACTCCATAGAGTCAGATACTCAGGCATACACTTAAGAAAGAACCCTCCTCAACATCACAGGCATTGTACAGCAAGAATATACGGACTCTGATGCAATTCCTACTCCATAAGCAGACTAGACAGCACTTGGCTTACTTTTAAAATAGCCTCTTAAAAGAAATATAGAAAGAAATGCATGTTTGCTAAAAGTTTTTAAAATTACATCAAAATAACATTAAAACCTGTTCACTGAGAAGAGCCTATTGAATTGAAATGCCTAGTTTTGAAATGCCTAGTTAACAGTTCAGTATATTGCCTTGTGAGGTTTGACTAGAGATGTGATTGATGTGAAGACCCAGACAGAGTACACGTCTCCGATCCCAATAGTCCTCTGATAGGCTGTTTGATGGAAATGGATCCCCTTTAAAATAGCTATACACCTTAAAATGAGCTATAATAAACAGTTCCCCAATAACCATTATTATTTGTAAATTGAAATGCATTGATCATTCAGAAAAGATTTCTTGCAAAATATATAAATAAAGTAACTGCATATTCTGTAAATATACTTAACATTGCTAGACCAGACCGTCAGTGACGGGCTGCTGTATTTCAGTACTGTGTGTCAAATTTATTAGAAATTTAAAAAGAAAAATTTCTGAGGGACTCAGCTGCCTTCATTAGTTGGCTTTAAAATGTGTAATAAAATGGGAGACAATATCTTCTCAGAAGTACATGGAATCAGTATGGAAAAGTAAACTATACAGCAGACAAGACTGGAGAACACCAGAGTGGTCACCAGAGTGAAACATCTTCCAGTATAAAAAAAAGGGAAGAACTCTATACACCCAGTTAGAGTAAGTATGTTTCATTTAAAGATGCAGCTCTCTCTCACTCCTGGCAAGAATTAATTGGTAATGGCACTGCTTCTCAGCAGTGCAAAAATATCCTGAGAAATTATTCAGATTACAACAAAAGACAGGGCTTTCATCACTAAGTTTTTGCACAAAACACAGCTTTAGATATTATAAATAAAATAATTTAAAAAGCAAATAACCTTCACTGTGTTGAACACAAAAGAGAAATGAGACCCAGACATTGTTAATTCTCCCATTGGCTAATATCAGAAAAAAGATTGCATTAATTGTCTATAACTTTCTAGTTAACTATGGCCAATAATATACATGGAGGTAATTTGTAGTTCAAGTTTTTCGTCTCTTTTTCCCCAAACTAGCTACAAGCTGAAATCTAAAGTTTACACCGAAATATACAATTCCAATTTTCAAAAGATCCTCTTCCTGGAGGAGTGATATTTAAATTTTTTTGTGCAATCTTGATGCAGAGCCCCAAACAGTCCTATGAAGAGAGACAGTGTATCTTTTAATCAATTGGCACTGAAATTTTCACTTTCCTTAGCTGCATTCTAGTAGCTTGGCCAAGTTATCTCGTAATTCTGTTAGTTCAAATATTTTTCCATCAAGAATTTCTAAGAGTGTCTTCAGGTTATTGCGAAAAGCTTCTTGTTCATTCTGACTTTTCTCCAGACGTTGCTCTAAGTCAGACAGTTGTCCCTCCAGGTCTTTGTTCCGAATTTCTACTTCCTTTAGAAACAAAAGTTCAATAAATGCATGTATATCAGCCCATGACTTAGACAACGATATAACTTTCATTTTTATCGTGGTAATTAATGCTATCTGACAATCAGAAGAGCTCCTGAATCTCATGTTAACACAATTTAAAGATATTTCAGATTTTGTCATTTGAGAAATCCATGTGGTTTTATTGATCAGGTTGTTCAGGAATCCATTCCTCCATCAAACAAAAATTTCCAGTTGCTTACTTCATGCCAGAGAATACACTAAGGACCTCAAATACAACGAGAAGATTGAAGACCCATTTTGTGGGCTATCTACATCTCATTTCTATTTCCGCCATGTACTTTGCCTAATGTATAATGTTAGTGATCTCAAGTGAAAGCAGGAAAAGAAAGAAGTTAGTTTCTTATTCTTATTGGCAATTCTAGAAAAAGATTTAAAGAAGAAAATGACTCTGCAAGATAAAGTTTTAGGATGCTCAGAATACATCAGTTATAATTTGTTTAGCCTCAGTATCAAGATGAATGGGTGTGCTTGGGAATATAGTTTAAATGCTAAAAACTGTGGGGACAATTTATAATGACAGGACATAGAAGAGAACTGTAGCGCTAACAATCTAATACATTCCAAACCAAGAAAAAATGAGGACAAAAAATGTTTTTGATTTGTTTTAACACAATAAATCTGGCATACTTAAGAGTTATTTAGAAGTCATTATTGCTTTAAAAGTGTTTCTGAGCATGACAAATTGTAGTGATTCTTTAAAAAAAAAAAAAAAGGTACCATGAGCTAAAGATTTAGTTTCAATTAAAAATTAAACAGAGAAAAACAGCAGGAAGTCTATCACACTTTAGATGTAGAAATTACACTTTATACCTAGAAAACGATTACACTTTAAATAAGTTTTCAGATAAGCAAAATCATATATCCTTTCTGGAAAGTTCATGTATATATCTGTGAGGAATTAAATGACCAACACAAATTACAACCATGTAAGAAAATTATATGGGACAATGAAAACATGTTGAAGTTAGTTGCATAGTATGAAAGAGCTTCAGAAAATATGTTTTAAAGTATTACTATATTAAATGTGAATCTCTAAAAAAAACTTCTACCAAGTCTAAGGATAGTAATTTTTTAATTATTGAAAGGCTGATAAATGTTAAATGAAAAGAACAGAACATGAAGCAACACATTTCAGCTGTGCACAAATGTCTATCAATAAGGACAAACACTGGGAATTAATATATAACAGGAAGTAACTCTGGTTATCGGGAGTATGGGATTATGCTTCTAATAGCTGTAAAAATTAAAATTTTGGGAAAAATAATTGGGATATTGGCTTGAATACATATACATAGTTAACACTTGGTTTAGGATTCTGAACATAAGGAAATATTCACATGCTTTGACAGAAATAAAAGAGAAAGTTTCAAGCAAAGATTCTGCAGATAAACTGCAAGAGTCTGGGAAACTAAGAAAGGGAAAAAGCAGTTATAATGAGTTATAAAAGAAGAATTTAAGGAATCCCAATCTAATCCTAAAGTATTTACCATTCATATTAAACAGGTATGTTTCTAATCTTTTGTCTTTGAATAATCTACAGGTAAACTGGGAGCAGAATCGGAAACTAATAATTATTTATAAATTCAGAAGCCAAATTCAAGGAAGTTCTACACTATGAAGGAGAAAATTAGACCCTGAGATCAAATGTGAAAATGTAACTTATGTCTGCACAGCATGCTCTCTTGCCTGCTTAAACAATAAAGCTAAGAGTAGAATGTTTTCAACTATAAAAATAGACTAAAAGTCATTCACTAGAAAACACCCACTTCAACAGGCACCACCCAGTTGCCCTCTAAAGCCTTTCTTAGAAATGAAAGGCTGCCTTGTTCTACTTGCCAATCAATGAAACACACAAACATTTTCAATGGAAGCAAGCAAAATACAAAATCCCCTCCGTTATTAATATTGAGTTGCTCTCTCTAGGAGTCCGGCATTCTAAGCCATTTCTCTGATTGGAGGAATTTTACTAGGCACATAACAAAAGCGATCCAACACAATGCTGATGATGGTGCTGGACTATTCTGTGGCAGAGAACACGACCTTAGAGCAAGCACAGACAGCCCAGGGCACAGGGGCCAATATGAAGCATGGGAGACCAGGCTGGTGAAATTTGCTGGTTTTCTTCCTTCTGTTCATAATTTCCAATCCCCCTCATTCTTGCCTTTTATTCTTCCTCCTAACACATTTTTCTGCTTATTATCATTTTTGCTCTACTGTGTTCCCTTTCTCATTTCCAGATATGTGAGACATGTGCCAGGGCACTCAGAGCCCCGGTTCAGCCCAGATAAAGTCCTGGAGGACAGAATTTGCTAACTCCCTTCAGGGAGCTTGAAAGGGCAATAACTGAAAGTATAATATCCTAGTGGGCAGAAGGTCATGTTTGCATTTGTTAGATAGGGAACCTAAAACTCCAGAGTGATTAAAAAAAATTTAACAATTATTATCACTATCAGTGGGGCCACATCTGGTTTAATTTTCTATAAATTTAAATCCAATATTATTTAATCTAAATAGAAGCTACAGAAAAATTGCCTTTCTTGACATATGATTCATATCATGAGCTCTAACAAATTAGATATATTATTACCATGTTAGATTATTAACCTTAATATATAGCAGGACAAATAAAATATCAAGACAGTGTTAACAATTCAATTAGCAACTTGACAGAAAAACAACACAACAACCATATATAAAAATTTTGAAGACTCATTCAATAAATATTTATTAAGAATAAACAATGAATCACAGCTCTGATTGTAACAAATGAAGCCATATGTATACTAAGAGAGAACTATGGATAAATAATTGTATGAGTTTGGAAAAGAGCTACCACAGATGCCAAGCCAGAAGTAATAAAAGAATGATAAATATCACTACTACATAAAACAAAAACATCACTTAAAGACCAAAAACAATGACAAGCTAGAGAATATTTGTGACATAATCACAGATATATAAAAAGCCCTTGAAATTCACTGGGAAAAGGACAAAGAACCTGTAGAGTAAAAGGCAAAAGAAAAACTTCTTTAACAAAAGACATGATCATATTAAAAGGACACAGAAGGTGTACTGAGGGGTTCCTACTGGCAAAATTTGGAAAAATTTGAATATCAAAATAAATAGGACAATCAAATGCAACATGCAAGATTGAATGAACCCTGGACCAGCAAAAAATATTTTTTATTTTTATTTTTTTAAAGATTTTATTTATGCATACAAGCTGGGGTACAGGTCAGAGGCATGGGGCAGCGAGAGGGTTCACCAGAGACAGAGTGGGGAGCAGAATAGGCAGATCAACTGAAATACACTGCTGCGGGGAGCAGCGGGCAAGGCAGGAGAGGTCTGCCACGCCATGTGGGAATCTCCCCAGCTGGGCTTTGAACTTGCGTTGCCACTGCCGACAGCTCCACAGCGCAGTAGCGCTTAACTGCTGCACCACCAGGGAGGCCCAGAAAAATATATTTTTAAGTTGTTATAAAATAAAATATTAGGACAATTACGGGAATTTGAGTAAGGCCTATAATTCTTGATTTTCATGGTTATGTAGTGGAATGTTCTTACTCTTAAAAAATGCATAGTGAAGTATTTAGAGGTAAAGGGATACCATATTTCAACTTATTCTCAAGTATTTCAGGAAAAATATGTAGATATGCATAGAAAGATCCAGAATGAAAAACAAAACAAATGTGGCAAAAGCATTAACATTTGGGAAATGTACATGAAAAGTATATGAAAAATCTTTGTATTATTTATGTAACCTTTCTGTCAGAAATTATTTAGGAATAAAAGGTTTAAAAATAAAATGTCAAACAAGATCATTTGGATAGTGATAAATGATACAAGGAAAAGAAACTATGATATTACAAAGAGTACATAACGGGAAGGGCTGCAGAGGAAGCGGGGGCAGGGAAGGGAGACAAAGAAACTACTATGTGAGCTGTCAGACAGCAAAGGTCAGGAGAGACCAATATCCAATGGGTATCCTGCCTTTTACATATCAATTTCTTTGCCTAAGAAATTTTAAAACACTGACAGCAAGTATTTCTTGTTTAAAAGTTTGTCTTAAAGAAATAATCAGAAAGGCAAAGTTTAAGTAAAAAGATTCATTATAGGTAACACCGAAACAACATAAATTGCTATCCCTGTAGAAATGTTGGGAAGTGGTGGCACATCAATATAAGAGAACACTCTGTAGCCACTGGCCTTATGATATAATGTTAAATTAGGAAAACAAGATAAAATGGTGTCTACATGTCTCATGCATAGAAAAAATTATGCAAAACTGGAGGAAGGAAATGCAAGTGCTTTAGGATGATGGGATTGTAGCTCACTATGTTTACTGCTAAATTATATTTTTATAAGTTACATTTTTTATAACTTACAAAAATATTTTGTATTTTTTTATAATAAGCATGTGTTATATTGATATTTGGGAAAAAACTTGGAAATTAGAAAAATTATATCATAATCTTAATGTACCTGTAACTAAGACTTTTATATCCATATTCATACCTACAACCCAATTCCATGCACTGCAATTACAGAAGTTTCTCTACCACTCAAGAAATTTAATGAATCCAACTTTCTATAAAGAACTTATGAATAGAAATTCAAGAGTCCAGGGACATTTGACAAACATTTTAAGGTGGGAGGATATAAAGGAAAAACTTTCTTCTAATTGGAAAAAATACAGGTTATTTCTATGGCTTTTAGTTCATCCTGAGGTTTTCTGAAAATTTCCCTACCCTACTTTAGGTAGGTTGTTTTGATAAGTATTTTTGATATTTAGTGAAACAGTAGGTAAGAACTGATATTTATAATTCCAGGTACCAGCTGCAAAATTCAATTAACTGTTGCTCAATCATTGATAAAATATATTTAGTGTTGCTTAATCAATGATAAAATATATTTAGAATTCTGATATGAATGAATTGTCTCTTGATTTCTCTGAAATTGTTAGGTGGTTTGGATGCCTGATGCAGTGTGCTAATGCATAAAGAACAGAGACTTTGTAATCAAAACAAATGCAGGCTCACTACTTTCTAGATAAGCGCCTACATTAAAGTTGTTAACACTTTTGAACTAGTTTGAAAATGGGGATAATCATGTCTGTTAATGTGTTAAACACATTAGAGCTAATATACATTAACTGCTTAGCATATGCCTGAACCAGAGCTAGTACTCAAAAAAATGGAAGCCAAAACCAGAACAGACAAAAGACAAAACTGGACTGCATGTTCCTCATTTCTTCCAGACTTGATTATACACTTCAAATTTTGGTTCTACACCAGGACTTCTTAGTCTTGGCACTAGTGGCATTTTGGGTGAGATAATTCAATGTTTGGCAGCATCATTGGTTCTGATTACTAGATGTTAGCTGCACAGCCCTGGCTGTGAAAATAAAAAATGTCTCCACACATTTCTAAATGCACCCTGGGGCACAGATGTGCCCTCAGTTGAGAACCACTAATCTACACTGATGATTAAAATGTAGAAACAAAATTTAATAGGGCAAACCAAAACAAGTAACCTTGTTTTTCTCAGACTGCTATAAGGCAGTGATAGGAGACGGAGAGGGAAACATTTCATTTCATATAAAGAATCTATTTTCTTTATGAAGAGTCTCTATTGTCATAGAATTTGACTGTTTCCACTTCAATATAGATTGGAAAAGATAACCCATCCATGTCCTAGTTTCCTCATATGATACGAGGATTATGTAGATTAAATGAATAATACAAGTAAAGTCCTTAGAAGAGTCCAATATATAGCAGGTACTCAGTAAATGCTGGACATTCTTATTATAAGCTAGGCAGTGCCTACAATTCTGGGCTTTCAGAACCACATCTCTCTCTTTATCTCAAATTCTTCATTCTACATATACTTATCTCTACTACAAATCCTAAAGTAGCTTTAACTCTTCTTTATTACAGCTCCTAGCCAAAGAGGTATAAGGAGAGTGCCTGACCTGTGAGGACGAGACTTTGGAATAAATTTGGAAAAATCTCTCTTAACCATGATCAGCTACCACTGACACAGGACATATATGTATCAATTAGAATCAGAAAACATTCTATTTATGCAGAAAAAAACAAGTAAAATTAGATTGATGGGAGTAAAAGCACTAACTTGATTTCCATTAAGGCACAACTGCTGTTATTCGCACATTAGTTCAGTGTAAAAAATAAGCAGAATTCCCATGATGATTGAAATCAATTTCAGAAATTTTCTTTAAATTTAGGGCATTTTTTAAAAGTCTGAATTTCTAAAGTAATTTATTAAAGATAATTTATAAATGACCATCTATGATGATTATATGCTACCTTAGATGAAGTTATCAAGTAATCGTTGAAAAATCAATGGAGTCTCATAAAAAAAGCCATTTCTATGTGAAAGAATGATTTGTGCCTCTCTATGCAGAAATGACTAAAAATTTTATTATAGTTTACCTGTAGTTTCTGGGTCAAAGAGTCCCTCTGTTCTTGTAGTTCTCTGGCATTATCAATTTCTTGCTTTAATCTTTCTATTTCCTAGAATAGGCAGAGCAGAAAGAGAAAGCCTTATTTTTTTCTTGAAATTACTGTCACAATCCTTAGAAAAAAGATGCTTCAAAAGACATTTTAACTGATTTATACCAACTGAATTAATCTTTATAGATATGTTGTCTAGAACAGAATAATCTTAAGTAACAAGTCTAACTTGGAAGCTTTGGTAAAATAATGCTTAGAAACAACAATCTGAACTTTTAATGTTGCTTAAAGTTTTGTGGACATAATTCTTTCCTAGGGTATTAAATCCTTTGACTGGAAACAAGAGAAAGCAACAGATTGTAAAATTCATTTAACCTCTAGCAATTTTCTGTTGATTATATGAAAGCAACTCTCATGCAGAGGGCAACGGGCAATATCTCAGTCTAATTGCTTTTCCAAAGTTTGTAACAGCAGAAACAAGGATGGAAAAAATACTGACAAGCTTAATCACTCAAGAAAAATTTCATCCTAAAAAACTACCACAATCTTATTTTACCATAAAACACCTTTGAATCTGACACAAACTTTACTATTCTGAACACATACGTTAGCTAGATTACAGATGAGTAGAAAGTAACAAATACCTCTTCCTTGACTTTTAGCGTCTCTTCCAGTTCTTGTATGGTCTGATTTAATTCTGTCTTATGGGTATGCACTGCATTTGCTTGACTACTAACACATTCAAGTTCAGTAACCTAAAATTAAATCAGAACACATGTTAAACTATACAACAATTTAAATGTTTTCTGATCAAAGAGATGAAGAATTTTGAGTCAAATGAAAATTAGTTTTGAAATATTAAGACAATGAGGGTAGAATGAATAGATTCTTTATAGATATGAATTTAGGACTAAGAAAATGATTACATATTTACATGGATTCGTCATGAAAAGGTTAGGAAAATTTAAATTAAGTGATTAATGACAGTAGAGAACCCTTATAACGAAAGTCTTCTTTAAAAATTTCTTCTAAAAATACACTCAAAATCAGATAGAGTCATTTGTCTTCTACCTGTAGCTTTCAAAATAAATATGGGATCCTAAAACAGGCCTTACAGAGGAGAGTAATTTTCCAACATCTTTCTAAAATATAAGAGAATCTGGAAGAAAAGATATAATTTAAATCATTCAATAATAGAATGACCACACATCAATAGTGTCTCATGGCAGAAGATGACAGTTCCTTGGTCAATAAGAATGTACCGAGGACAAAGAACAACATAACTTTTAATTAGCACAGGCTTTTTTGGAGAAAACAGAAAAGGGCATTGTCCTTAACACTTTGTGGTCCGCTCATGTATTAGTAAGTGTTTTTGTCACCAGTATCAGATGGCCGCTCACGTGTTAATACGTGTTCATCTAGTCTTTGGTTTTTCACACCACGGTGGATTTATTGGGAAATATTAGGAGCTATTTCTTTGATTGTACTCAGTCTAGAAGCTTTACACATTGTTTTGGTAAAAGTGTAAGGTGTTTTATGAGAGATATTACAGTTTTTTTAATATCCAGTAGTTCAGGAGTTGTGTATGTTTTATTGAATGCTTATACCATTCATGCGGTGGGACAGAAAATGGCCGGCCCCAAGGGCTGGTAAATTTAAAGGGCACCGGCACACAAAGTGTTAAAAGTCATTCTATCCAAAAGAGTCAAAATAGAAAAAAGTAAAAATAAATACCCAGAAACCATTACATTTCTTTATACACATTAGGAACTCATACATTTTGGGTGATTAGAATATAGTAAATTCTAGACAATTAAGGAAACAGAGCAAATCCTTCTCCCTTACATTTTCCAAATATCTAATTGTCCTTCTCATTCTGTCACTCTTTCTCTCAAATCATTTTGTTCCTTTCTATTTATGTACTAATAGCCTTGTGCAGAGACTCAGAACCCTAAATAAAAGCAATGGCTTGCCAGTGGACATAATTATAATCTTTATCTATATTTATCTATTCTGTTAACAGCTAACATTATCTTTCACTGTGTAATTCCTTTCCACTCAAAGTCTTTCAAAGACTCATTCTTTTATAACATCAAATCTAAATCCTTAGTTCCTCTGTACACTGTCTCCAATCTACTTAACTATCCTCATTGGTGAAGACACCCAGTGTGTACTTTGAAATAAAAACAGGGAAGTCTCCTTGTGCAAAGAACAAACCATGTTCATACTCTGCTTGTTGACTTAACTATTATAGAATGTCTTTTATTACCTCTGAAAACCATATAGATCCTAATAAACTCTCAACTTCCAGCTCAGCACATACTTTCTCCAGAGAGCCATTCTTACATATTCCTGTCCTCTAGTCCACAAAATGAAATACATGTTCAAAAACCTTAGGGATTAGTATTTATTAGTTTTCTTTGTCCATTTGGGTAAAAAATTCCTTATAGGAGTTCTGATAATGATGAAGTGGTTTTTATTAGGAAAACTTTCTTTTTTTTTGTTTTTTTTAATTGTTATTTATGTCTTTTACATTTTGTATTCCCCTTGGGCAGCCCACCACCAATTCACCCGTGATCCATCTCCATGGTCCCCTGTATTCTCCTCTCTTCCATTTTGTGCCCTTATCCTCCCCTCCCCCCCCCCCCCCCACCGCTGAGTAACTTTCTTGGAAACAACAATTGCAGATCAGACAAAATGTAAAAATCAACTGTTCAATGACCCTAATTGGGCAAAAAACTGAAAGAGAGCAATTACATTGGGTGAGACAAATATTTACACACCTTTTTGACTGAAGGCACTATGTAATCTGGCTGCATTGCTTGACGGCAACTCAAACAGAAGCCTTATCTCCCTAAGGAGTCTGAGGATTCTGAGACTCCTCAAAACAAATGGAAATAGTTAAAAAGGAAGGCAAAAGGAAGCTGCCAAATAAGCATGAAGATGTCCCTCAGATCTTGACCCCTGAACTCTACCTGCACAGGTAAGAATTTAAGAAGTTTAGGAGAGTGGAAAAAAACTGGAAGGCTCAAAGACCTAAGCCACAAAAAGACAGTATCATGTTTGAGTCTTGTCATCATTCGCAATAGACTGTGTACAGGGCCTTGGCAAACACCTTAAGCTTTCCACTGAAAACCCAGAAGACTTGTGCCTTAGAGATAATGATTTCCCAAGAGTGAAGGATACATGCTAAGAGTAGAAGCAAAACTGAAATAAATTGATTGCGATAAAGCTTTGTGTCCATTCCTTCACAAAGTTAAGGTAATCTACAAGATATTTAATTACTTACTGAAACAAAATTAATACTATTCAGAAGAAAATTACAGAATCTATGGACTCTACACCATCTTATTTATAATGCCCAGTATACAACTGAAAAATAACCTAAACATGTGAAGAAATAGGAAAAAGGTAACCTGCAGTAATGACAAAAATGGTCTTTATCAAAGTTAACAGAATTTTTTGCTAGAACACTTGCAATAAAAAAATGCAAAGAAAGTTATTCAACCTGAAGAGAAATGCAGAAAGGAAAAAAAGAGCACTAGTAATGATAAATAGGTGAGTAAATAAAACAAATCTGTTTCTTAAATTTTTAAAAATTCAATTGACTATTCAAAGCAAAAATTATTTATGGTTAGGAGTTAAAACATAGAAGCCAGATATCTCTTCAATGACTATATTGGCTTATGAATTAATTTCTATGCCAATAAAAAATGTAATACATAATTTATCATTTTAACTACTTTTAAGTGTACAGTTCAGCTAAGTATAATCACACAATTGTAAAACAAATATCCAGAAGTTTTTGCAAAAAAAGTTTTGCAAAATGGAAACTACTCATTAAACAACAACTTCCCATTTCCTCCTTATAAATTAACATGGGATAGAATGCTATTTACTCAGTTTTTTACTGTCCCTCCCAGTCTCTATTCCTTTCTATCCTGCTTTGCCAGTCATCTTGGGCACAGCACACTTCTCAAACTGTGCTCTGGTACCAAGCCCATTTCTGGGGAGTTCACTTCCTTGGCATCCTTTTCTAAAAAGGAAATTAGTGGCACTTTTTTCCTGTTGGTGAAAGTATATTCTTTGAATTAAAAAAAGTCTTTTTAAGTAATGTTTAGGCTTCTGATATTAATAATATTGCAATTTCTGATTTTCTTTTCCTGCTCCAAGCCTCTCATACTACCAAGTTTTATAAAAAATAATCTATCTGTATTTTTCACAATGTTCCTCCTATAAAAAACAACTAAAATAATAGAAGCATCTATCACTAACTCCAAGCAACGAAATGTCAATTAGTGTCTCTGCTAATATGCACAGAAATTGCACTGAGTATATATTATTCCTACTGTATAGGTAAGCATACTGAGGAGAAAGGGTTAGAATAACTTACCCAAGTTGCACAACTAATAAGTGACAGAACAGGAATTTGAGATCAGGTCTTTTGACTCCAGAAGTTATATATATTCTTCATTCTCATTAAACTGTGGAAAACATTTTTCTTAACTGAATAAACCCATGTATATAATACAAATCACATATACGTCCCGACAAGCAACAAAAATCTTCAGACGATGTCACTGCTGAACCTAAATGTACAGTTCCTCTGATCAAAGAAATGTATTAGCCATACATCCCTGGACCTACCCGCTTGTGCAGACGTTCTGCTTCCTCTTGATATGCAGCAAGTTGTTGTTTCCATTGTTTCACGTTGGCAGTGGACTCCAATAGGGCTGCAGTGAGCTTGGCATTATTTCCTTTGAGGGTAGCCAGTTCAGCTTCCCAATGTTTGCTGATTGCTGAACTAAAAGAAAAGAAAACTCCACCTATTACACTGAAAACTGTTACTTTGAAGGGAGAGCAGTACTTAGTTCTATTATTTTCTTTATAGTCCAAGTATATTTCAAAGACAATTCAAAAAAGCATAAAAACACAAATATTTCAATGAAACGTTCCCAGTGAAGATCTAGGAAGTGAATACTAAAGCAACAGGTTTGATGTGGAATAGTTCCCATCTTCATTACAACTGATATCGGTAGCTAAAAAAGACTTTCTACCTGTTCTCTTTTGAGGAATAAATATAATATCCTAAAAAAAAAAAAAACAAACCCAAAAAACCATAATCCAAACCTAGTAATGTACTATATTTTTTAAGAGCATTAAGCCTAAAGTAAATCTCCTTCCTTCATAAAACAATGAAGACAGTTTAATGTCAATAGGTTTGGGGAATATAATATAATCTTCCTTTTGAAATTGCTGTTTATTTTAATTTATATAGAATGTTTATATGTCCAAAATATAAAAATTTGCTACAATAAATTGATTTCAGGTTATATCATAGGCTAAACTTAGAAACTGGTCCTAATTTCTGATAGAATTCCAGTGTCACATATAGAACAAAATCTTAACCTAAAGGAATCACTTTTCTCATTTAATGTTCCACTTGATATGTTGCCCAGAGTTAAGTATCTCAACCAAGACGATTTTCTATTACAAAGACAATTCCATTAGTCGAGAAGACCCTTCTCTTAATAATTCCTTTAACTTTCCAATGAAGAAAGAATTGCCTCATTTGAAAGAAAAAGGTGTTTTCTCTTTCTCATTATTGAAAAGTTTATTCCTACTAGTGAAATTCTATTAAACTTGCCCCATTAGCTAACTAGTGATGTTAATAGCTCTCTTTAATCAGCACTCTGATTTTTGATGTCATTTACATCACAGAGTAAATGTTCTGATGCATTGATATTTTACAGTAATTTCAATGTATATTACATGAAAGAAAGCATAGTTCCTCTCACCAAGATTTCTAAAACTCATAACCGAGAGTAAGCCATCTCAGCATCACGAAGCCCCTAGTATGATGCATAGAGGACACAAGATCATTTCTGCATTATTCATGCCCAAAATGCACAACCTCATTCCAGTAATGAGAAAACAGTTTAAACCCCAAACTGAGGTCATTCTATAAAATAACTATTTGAAGCTCTTTAAAAATATCAAAAAAGTATGAGACTGAGAAACAGAATGGAAGCCAAGAAGAAATAAATTAAAAGCAATGTGGGAACCTACACAAGTTCCTAGAACAGAAAAGAGACATTGGTGAAAACTGAGGTCTGTAGTTTAGTTAGCAGTATTAGTTTTTTCTAGTTTTGATCATTTTATTATGGTTATGGAAGCTGTTAACATTAAGGGAAGTTAGGTGAAGGAGCATACAGGGATTCTCTGCACAATTTTTATAAATCATCTACAAGTCTAAAATTAGTTTAATGAAAAGTCAAAATATTTTAAGCTATTTAAAAGTTAAAATAGTGTAATGAAAAGATAAAATATTTTAATGAAAAGTTTAAACAGTCTAAATTTTATCAAAATATGAAAGAACAGAATCAAACAATAAGCTATCAATTTCACGACCTATTTCTATCCTTGAAAAGAAAGCTTTTCTCTATTTCTTCTTTTGTGAATTGATTTTCCAGATTTATATTTTCTGAGCGAAGTATGCACTGATTCACCTGCTCTAATGGAATTACAGATTTAAAAAAACTTCCCGCCAGCTTTTCTCTATAGAGATGGGTTTTATTGAAATGAACTCTTCTAATAATGAAAATCTTATTGAAGTAATTTAAACACTTCAATTGTATTGAATATTTCTAAAATCCATTTGTCAGAATCTACACAATTATAAAATTACCACATATAATTTTATAGTGGAAAAGGAATAAAAAGAATGGTGTTTTATATTTTATTTCTTTAGGTTTTATTCTATAATCTATAGGTCGCAAAGTCCATTCAGTTTTGAGAATCCAGAGTACATCACAATAATTTCAGTAATTGTGTGCTCTTAGACTAGTCTCTGAAACATTTAGGTTCTCAATTCATTTGTCAAATAGGGATTAGCCAAAAACTACCAATGTTAGCCACTAGCTCTTCATGTGGTGAATTAAATTTAAACTGCTCAAAAATTAGTAAAGGTAAAAATTCATCTTTTTAATCCCATTAGGTATATTTCATGTATTAAATAGTCACACGTGGCAAGTGGCTACCATATCAGGCAGCAAAGATACAGACCTTTTCATCAACACATAAAGTTCTACTGGACAGTGCTGTCCTAGATGGTCTCTACATGTCTGACTTTTTTTTCAGTTCTATGTGTTATGGGGCCAAATGTGTCCTCTCCAAATTTATGTTGAAGTTCAAATCAGTAGTACGTCAGAATGACTACAGATAGGGTCTTAAAAAGAGGTAAGGAATGTCAAATGGAGTCACTAGAGTGGGACCTAAGCTAATACGACTGGTGGTCTTATAAGAAGAAATTAGGACACGGACATGGACAGAGGATGATGATGTGAAAACATAAGAGACAGCAACTGCTGTCAGGGAAATATCCCAAAGGAAATAATCTGTCAACACCTTGATCGGGCATCTAACCTCCAGCACTGTAAGAAAATAAATTTCTATTGTCTAAATCATCCATTTGTGGTATTTGTTAGAACAGCTCTAGCAAACAAACGAATATATACAACTTTCCTTTTAAAAAGTCAACAGATATGAGGGAAGAAGCACAGTGGACTATGATAGTGGACTGTGGGTGATTTGGTGGTGGGTGCACTACAGTGGCAATACCTGATGGGGGTATCAAATAGTACCACAATTAAAAATAAATAAGTAAGCCACACTATGTATCTGTAATATTGTGGTTTATAATAAATAATATTTTGGTCTTTGTCCACAATTTCTCACTCAGTTTCCAAAAACTTTGGAATCCCCTATGCAATGAAAGCAATGATCATTTGCTGTAATAGTGGTCTTTTGTCCTTAGTTTCTGAAATTAATTCAAAACCATGAAGATGAACTGTGATTATTGTGATTTATGAGTTCTTTTCAGCCACAACTGAGTTAATATTAATAAGGCAATATTTGGACTTGAATAGACATTTCTTCAAAGAAGATACACAAATGAATCAATATGCATTTAAAAAGATACTCAATATTACTAGTTATTAGCAACTGCAATCAAAACCTCAATGTGTTTCACCTTGGACCCATTAGTATGGTTACTATAAAAACAAAAACAAAAAACAGAAAGCAAGTGTTGGCTAGGAGGTGAAACTGGAACCCTTGTGCTCTGTTGGTGGAAATGTAAAATGGCACAGTTGCTGTGGAAACTGCATTGAAGTTCCTCAAAAAAGTAAGACTAGAAATGACATAGGATCTTAGTAATTCTGCTTCTCTATATATGTCTAAAAGATATTTGTATAACAATATTGATAACAGTATTATGGAAAAGTAAAAAAAAAAAAAGCAACCCAAGTATCCACCAGCAGATTAATAAACAAAATGTGGTATATATGTAAACTGGAATATTATTGACTCTGAAAATGTAAGAATTTTTGAACATACTACAATGTAAATGAACCTTGAGAACATTAGGCTAAATAAAATAAATCAGTCACAAAAAGTCAAATACTGTAGGATAGCGCATATATAAGTTACCTAGAGTAGTCAAATTCATAGAGATGTAAAGTAGAAGTGTGTTTGCCAGTACTAGCTCACTACTGAGGAAAGAAATGAAATTGTGCATAGTTTCAGTTTTGCATTATATAAAGAGTTCTATAGATGGGTTCCATTGCAATGTGAATAAAATTAACACTATACACTTAAAATTGGTTCAGATGATAAATTTTGTTACATGTATCTTAACACAATTTTTAAAGAAAGAAAGGCCACACACTGTAAGATTCCATTTATATGACATTGGGGAAGAGGCAAAACTATAGGGATAAACAACAGATTACTGATCGCCAGGGAGAAAAGTGGACTACAAAAGAGCAGAGAAAACTTTGAGATTAACAGCAATCTTCTTTACCTCTATTGTGTTGGTGTCTACACAATTGTACACATTCATCAAAACTCATAAACAGTGCAGTAGAAAGGATGAATTTTACCATGTAGAAATTATACTTTCATTTAAAAAAAAAAAGGCATTATCACATTACCAAAAGGGGGGTGGTTTTCTAAACATGCCTAGATACTTTTTTTGTGACTGTTAAGGTTACAAAAAACTAAGCTGGAAAATCAGATCTTAAATGTCCAGTGGTATCTAACCTGCTCTACTCATGTCAGTACTTGTTCCTATGGGAAGAGACTGGGTGGGCAGAAAACAATGGCTGTGACACATAGTAAGAGAGTTAAAAAAGGAAGGAGGTGAATGGGCATCTGCAGATGATGATAACAAGTATATACAAGGATGACAGAGGCAGGGAGACACAAACAAAAGGAATAGGACATTGACAAGGTGTAATTAAAAACTGGTTTTGGGCAGGAAGAAATATAAATGAGGTCTCTTGGACGGGATAAAGAAAGTGAAGGTACAAGTCTTGATATACTATAAATTGCCTATTCATTTCCATGAACATGTCTTAAGCCTCTAATAAGTAGTGAAATCTGGCCACAGATAAATTATCCAATAGACTCCCAATTAACCTTTTTCCTCTTTACAGTTTACTGCTGATTGCACTTAAATAAATGTTTAAGAAAACTGTCCATATAAATTTTTTTTCATATTATAATAAACCACAACTATTTGAGTCTTAATGATGCTGATAATGAGTACTAAATACTCCTAAAATGAGTTCAATGCTAAGTTTTTGTGTTTCTGCATTTTCTTATACTTAGTTCCAAGGTAAATAAGTGTTTTCAAGGTATGTTTTAAATCAACCAAAATTTTTACCTATGTTGGTAAGTTTGAATCTTTTAGCATATTCTTGCTGCTTCTACTTTTGTTTTGAAGATTTATTTATTTATGCATACAAGCTGGGGTACAGGCCAGAGGTATGGGGCAGTGAGAGGATTCACCAGAGATAGAGTGGGGAGCAGAACAGGCAGATCAAAGGAAATACACTGCTGAGGGGCACAGTGGGCCAGGCAGGAGAGGTCTGCCCTGCCATGTGGGAATCTCCCCAGCTGCGAGTTGAACTCGCGTCGCTGCTGCCAACAGCTCCATAGCGCAGCGCTTAACTGCTACGCCACCAGGGAGGCCCTGCTTCTTCTACTTTATTAACTGCTCCTTTAATAATCTTAATAATCTGTTTTTTTAGAGCACAGTAGAAAATACAACTTAGGAAATAAAATGTTTTTGACTTTTGTCGATCTTAAATTGTCTTGCTTCTTCACATATACCTTTCCTCATCTAGATTAGAAAACCATATACAATTTCAATTTACAATAAATTCCAAAGGTATCCTGAAGGAAGCTCTATATATGAGATGCATTAGTTATGTCAGATGTGTTCAGTCTTTGTATAATATTTTAAATATTTTGCACACTGGGGCAATTTTGAGGAAAAAAAATTCTTCCTTTACTCCAACATTAGACTGATTTGTTAACAGTAATTAATTCATACCTTGGTATTAATTCTAATTTTATTAATTTATTTAATGATGTGACATTATTTTCCATCCTTGTGTGTTTTTTCACAATACAGAATTTCTCCCCTCAGGTATGTGATATCAAAATTTTAACATCTTACATTTCAGGAATACTTTTCTAAAAAATATTGGTATTCACTGGCTAATCTGGCTCTTTTTTATAGGTATAATTTTGATAGTTTTATATTAAGTGAACTGTCTACAAAGAAATCACTAAATTGCCTAGCTGGAGACACCACTGAGTCAGAGGTTATATTGAAAAAGCACTGTGATCTCATGTCTGAAGAAGGGTAAAATAATTTTTTATTCCTGTGACTTTTGTAAGGTTTCCCTTCAAAAAGGACCAGCTGGCTTCCTGTTGGCTTCAGATCTAGAAAGTTCAAAACACTCCAAAAACATCACTTGAAAGATTCCTTAAACTGGAATTTTACAGTTTTTCTTTATTTAAAGTCAAAGATCTCTGAGAAGTAAACGTCACTAAATTAACTATGTAAAATCTAGATGAAAAAGAACTTTAAAAGACTAACAAACTAATAAGAGTCTAACGTATAGGCAATGCACATCTTAAACCTGCAGAGTGAACCTACATGCAAATGGTTATAGAATTTATGAAAGCTACTTTTCCCAAGCCTCTAGGGCCCAAGATGGGCATATATTAGAATGGTAATCCCTCTGTATACTTCCTACACATGTTAATTATGTAAAATTGTAAAAATCCAGATAATCTCTTTAAAAAAAGGACTAGTAGGTTGCAATAGACATTCTTCTGACATTATTCTCAGTATTGCTAGTAGGGTCACTCCCTAACTCAAAATCAGAGAGCTGCCGGGAGGCCCCACAATGTGGCCTTGTTTCTGCAACTGCCTGTTTCTCATTGCTTTTCACACCATGAATGCAGAAGCAACCAGAATGCACGTGAGCCTACTTGTTTGCCACTTTCCGGGCGAGGTGTTTTCACGCTGGCCTATTTGTCCCAAATTAGTTCCACTTAGAAACTAATGCCTTTTTCAACACTTTAGTGTTCAAATTTTTGTTTCTCAATATTGAAGTTGTTCTTTTGAAGGAGAGCAATACCTCTTGAATAAAAATAAAATGACTTTGTATTGTTTAAAAATAGTATTTATTGTCAAAAGGACTTCAGTGAATAGGGATCTGAGGTCCTGTCAAGCAGTCTAATGAAGTAAGACTTGTCTACTAGACATAGATGTAAGAAGTCTCCACTTGCCTAAGTGCATAAAATGTTTCTCAGAGCTTACTATAAATTGGACAACTTGTTTGCTTCTCTATCCTTAGGGTCCTCTTATCAGGTGTTTGCTTTGTTCTGTTCCTTATCCTGTGGCACCTGATTATAAACACTGACTTCTCTAACACTAGTTTAGTTTTTGCCCAGTGATCTCCCAAATCTTACAATTCAGATTCCTTCCTTGTCTCACTATCCATCATCTTTGTACACAGTCTAGCACGTCTGGATTAACAAACACTATAGAAACTGACAACTATGGGTAAAACAGAGCAAAACATACATGTTCTGGGAAAGTTTTGAGGAAAGTCCCTCTACTGAACTGTAAACCACTTAATCATATTTTGGGAAACAGGATGTTTAGAATTAAAATGGAGTTTAAGTCTTAAAACTTTGTTATAACAAACAGTGGCTTGGAAAACAATCTCAGAGGAAAGAGTTAAGTAGTTTTCAAAGAAACAATGTAGTATATACACGTTTCTCGATGAATATCTGAAACTTATTTAATGTTACAATACAATGTTACTTCATTTTAAAAAACCACATTGTCACTCATAGACAAAAAAGATACTTGTCTGAAAAAATGTGGACATAAATTGAGTAAAAAAGCACAGCTATGAGAAGAGTTGGACTTTGAATATGAAGTGACAGGAACATCTAAGCCATTTATTTTTACATATATTACATGTATACAAAAGTATAACATAGGTATATTAGCATCTATGTCTACATAAGTCTGAAAGAACTGTTAGTTTAATCATATCTTTTCTTGTTAGTATATAAAATAATGGTGCATCTTATCATCAAAGGGATCAGAGATCAAATAAGGAATTTTACTTAAGAAAATGAAACACCAATGACTTCTCTGAGGAAGTTATAAAATTAATCTGAGGGCCTCCCTGGTGGCTTAGAGGTTAAGCCTGAGCACTATCACCCCGATGGCCTGAGTTTGATCCCTGGCCAGGAAGCTAACCAACATATGGCACAGCAGACCTCTCCTGTCTTGCCCGCTGCTCCCCTCAGCAGTGCATTTTAGTAGATCTGCCTGTTCTGCTCCCCACTCTGTCTCTAGTGAATCCTCGCACCCCTACCCTCCACACCTCTGCTCTATACCCAGCTCTTGTATGCATAAATAAAAATGTTAAAATAAATAAAGTTAATCTGAAACAAATTACTTCAAAATGTATAATACATGCCTTTATCAGTCCATAAATATTTGAGTTGTGAAGAATTTTGTTAAATATATATACATTAAGAAGAATCAATTGGGGCCTCCCTGGTGGCACAACAGATAAAGTGCAGCACTATGAAGCTATCGAGAGCCACTGCAGCACAAGTTCGATATCCGGCCAGAGAGATTCCCACATGGCACAGCAGACCTCTCCTGCCTCGCCCGCTGCTCTCCTCAGAAGTGTATTTCAGTCAATCTGCCTGTTCTGCTCCCCACTCTGTCTCTGGTGAATCCTCTCACCATCCCACACTTCTGGCCTACACCCCAGCTTGTATGCATAAATAAATAAATCTTTTTTAAAAAAAAAGAAGAACCAATTGTCAAATAGTGATTAAAAGCACAGTTTCAGGTATGACTAAAATTAATGCAATGTTATATGCCAATTATATCTCAATTTAAAATGGGGGTGGGGAAGCATAGGCTCAGGAGTCAGCTGACTTGGTTCAAATCATAGCTCCAAACATTTTTTAACTATGGGACTATGAGCAAATTATCTAACCTCATTAGGTCTCAGACTCCTCATGTAGAAAATTACCATAAATACTATCCTCATTAGGTGACTACGAGGAATAAGAACACATATACAAGTACCCCTGAAGAAAGCCCATAAAGACACAACTATTACTATCACCCCTATATGCATAAGCAATAAAGAATCGTTAAAGAATCTTTAGTAGGAATGAAAAATTTTAAATTATTTCACATTAAATATTTTAAGGGAGATGTTCTTGACTGGCGATGTAAATAACGAAGAGTTATAATTTAAATCAAAGCCACATGATGTGTGCACACAATGATTTCTGCTGTTGTCTTTAAGTACAATAAATATATTACTATAGATTTATAAGTTTAAATCTTTTGTATAGATCTCGGGAGAAAAACTTGCACAGTAATGAATAAACAAAAATGATTCTCATGACATGGCAAAGTTCAATTCTGATTATGAGAGAAGGGAAGGTACAACCTGAACATGAACTATGTCCTGTTTAGCAGATAAGAAACATCTTGCACTTCAGAGTGCAACATCTTGATTTCAGAGGCACAAAACTTGTAGTTCTAACCTCATTTTCATTCACTAAAATGGAGGGAGCCATGAACCCATGAAAAAGAGGTCCTTAGTAACCTTGTGCACTTACAACTGTGCCCCAGCAGAAGCAAAAACCTGTCAACATACTAGAGTAACTGGTACTCTTCCTGTCTGTAGAGTAGCCCTGGAAAAACACTTTCATTCAACAACATTTTCATTATAACACTGATGAGAATTCAGGCCAACATTGAAGGAAACAATCCTGGTTTTGTTTGTCCTTTAGCTGAAAACCAGTTTCCAAGAACCTAACTAGCATGCTAAGTGAGGACTTATTTTACTCTAACATCTGTGCGCTGCCTGCCTGACACACTGCTTTCTGTGTCTTTGCCACGTTCCTCAAGGTAGCTATGGTCAAGGAAGGAGATACAAGGGTGAAAGGACCACAGGACATACCAATTCACTTCTAGTTTTTACTCACTGCCACTCCTGAATCCACAATGATCTAAAACCTCGAAAGAGATGCCCTCTGACATTTTAAAGCAGCCTATTCTTTTTAAGGCAGGAAGTATGGATACCAACTTCTTGTTAAAAGATATTTACATAAGCTTCAAACTATAATATTTTACAGGTGTTTTAAATATTTTAATGTAAATTGTCCTTTTTCCACGTGAGTGGAGGATTGATGCTGGTTCTAAGGAAGGGAGTATATACAAGCTACTCATTGGGTCTTGTGCTAATTCCTCAATGATAAATGAATTTGCTCGAGGTGAATTATACATTTACTATCTTCATACAAGTCAATTTCTGTGTTGATTTCCTTTTCATAAAAACTGATCAGTGACTAAAAACTTTCTTTGGAAATTTATTCAAAGCACGATGTTAGATTATCCTATTGGGGAGACTTTGTCAGGGAAACAGCCTTACATACTAAGTAGAGAATTATGTTTCTCTCAGCTCTTATGAATAGACATCTATTTTTTGTAAAGAGTGATATCAATTAATTTTAAACCTGTCCTTTTATAAGGAAATAGTATTTTAAACACTGTATTTTCTTCAAGAGAAGGAAGAAATATTTTTATCTGTCCATCCTTATTTCATTTTGGAAGCTGAGATGTCTTGCAAAACATATTTCAGAATGGAGAATGGCACTAAATAGAAAGACTAATAAAATATGATTTCTATATTTCTCTTTGAGAATATGAAAATAATAGACTACTAAATACTCAAAATTAAAAGACTATTATGGAAGTAATGACTTCATGTATTATTTATATTTACATGAAAATAATTTTATAATACATAAAACTGAGTATTTGTGGAAAAACTTCAGGTCCTTTAATAACGTTAAGGCTGTTTTCTACAAATGGATGCAGATTCCATTAAAACTAGGCTCTTAGTAATAGAAAATACTTTCAGAGGTTCACTTGGCTTATTAATGGCTTTCAGAAAACCACCCCAAATAACCACATATCCCAAGCTTGAAAAGAGTTTTTATCAGAAATATTCTGACTACCCATATTAGTGAACTGTTTATATAAATGCCTGATGTATGAGTTTGTCATGTCATATTTTTCACGACTTTCAACCAGTTAAGTTACATCTCCATGATTATTACTGACTTGTGGAAAACACCTTAAAGACTTAGGATCTCATGCTCACTGAAGCATTATTCACAAGAATGGACCTATGGACAACCTAAGTTTCCATCAATGGATGAATAAATAAAGATGGTGTGGTGGAATATTATTCCACTCGTGCAATATGGATATAACTTGAGGATATTATGCTAAATGAAATAACTCATTTTCTCTTTTCAGAGAAAGACAACTACTATATGATATTTATTATGTGGAATCTATAACAGCTGCACATATATAGAAACAGAAACTAGAATGGTGATTAACAGGTGTGAGGGAATGCAGAAAAAAGGAATCAAGATGTCGGTCAAAGAGTATAAACTCTCAGGATTCAATGACTAAGTTCTGGGGATCTAAGACTCAGCATAGTGATTATAGTTAATACAATATATTTGAAAGTTCTAAGAGAGTAGACCTTAAATGTTCTCACCACAACAAAAGAAACAATTACACATGACACAGTGTTATTTAATACTACTGTGATAAAATATTTTGCAACTTATTAGTTTACCAAATCAACATTGTACACTCCAAACCTACACTCCAAACCTAACAATGTTATATGTCAATCTCAATAAAGGTGGGAAGGGAAAATAAAGACAAGAGAAACTATGTAAATATAGAATCTGTAAGGCTGGTTTTCACATTGAGTTCTTCAGGGACTGCATTTAAATGTCATGACTTAATGCAATTAACTTCATACGCAACTTAAAAATATCAAATCTTTTGAAAATATAGCAATTTTCTCTTTTAGACGCATTTTATGAAAATGAATAAAGAAATTTAGAAGGAGTGTTTATTTTCTATTCCATTTACTAAAGCCACAATACTATATTCATAGAGGATCTTAACAGACTGTGTTAAATGATTCTCAAGGTTTATAATGCAGTCAGAAGTACTTCTAAAATTTTTAACAATTGAGAAACATGAAAAATTCTTGAAAATATGGGCATTTACTCATTTTGGCTCCTGTAGCCTATTTGAAGAAAGATAAAATAATCAAAAAGCTTCTGGTTCATTTTCTATCAGTGCATTAAGGTTTATATTTTTCATTTATTTAGTCACATGGTAGCATTTTATGGGTACTGGATAATGAAATAGGTTATCAGTTTGTGTAATTCATGAACTTAATTCAAGCAATACTGTTGATTGATAAATCAACAACAATCAACAAATTATCAATCAACAGTATTTAAAACCTTTATGTGTCTAATGTATATTTTTCTCATTTTCCAAGGTATTTACAAGTGTAGAAAACAATCTAATATATATGGAACAATTAACCAGTCAAATGATTCAACAAATGTTTATTACATACCCACTACCACACAATATGAATTCAAGGATGAATAAGTCTGGGTATTGTCCTCAAACGGCTTATAAGTTAGTGGACAAGAAAAATCTTCATCTCTTCCTATTTCCTTGCTCACAAAGCTAGACAGTGAACAGCCCGCTCATTTCTTCCTTCCCAGATTTGCTCTAAAGAGTTTTTTTCCATTTGTCACTGCCGTGATCTTAGGTGAGGGCACTAAACACATCAGTGCTTCAAGTCCAAAGCAGATGCCCCTCCCTCTTAAATGGGACGCTCCTTCCCCTTTCTTCTAGACTGACTTTTGTTCTCTGGAAGGATGAGAGGTACGTGACAATTCAAGAGGGCCTCCCTCTTCTAATCCAGCAACACCACCACCTGCCCCACTCTCTCACTTTGATCTCTCCTTTCAAGGTACTTTTCATGACAGTAATTACACAGTTATTTATGTAATTATTTTTCTCACTACCCCACATAAATTTAAATACCATGAGAACAAAGACTTTTCTTGTTCACTGATGTAGCCACAGTGCCTGGCACTCAAATGTGTCAAGCAAGAATAAAGGAAAGTATGAAACTACAGAGTGCTGACGTAGCCATGGAAATAGCTGGGGCTTTTGGGTTTCCAGAGCACCCTATAACCACTATCTCTATATCATTGTTTATCACTACCATACTTTTGTATGTTCTACTGCCTCATAAAGTTCCTTGAGAGCGATCTTCTCACTTTGACCTGGGACATAGACATCCTCAACAAATGGTTTTGTGTGTTTTGTGTGTCCATTAAAATGCATATGTATTTGGTGAACTGCCAGAAATAGTTGGTCATGTTTAGTTTTACCACTGATTGCTACTGTATGTAACTCATGGTAATTCTACATATATAACTTGGCAGGTGATTTCTAACCCATGCCATTATATATGTAACACACTCACTTCTTTTATATTTTATATACATATTAAAAACTCTTTACAAAGATACTGTGCCTTCCAGGTATTCCTGTCTCTGGACATGGTTTTAGAATCATTGGTTTACAGTAGAGCTAATTTTAACCTCTTTACTGTCAAATAAAATTTATGAGTCTAGTTTTGAACTCTTTAGGGCCTATGAGCCTATTTTGCAGAATACCTCTGAAGCTATACTCAAGTTTCACCTTGCTTTGCCCAAGAAATGATTTTAACTTGTTATGAGGACTCCTCTGGTTGTTGTTAAGTTGCTGTACCTAGTATGCAAATCTGAGAATTCATAGAACAAGCATTCCAGATGTGTGTTCATTCCATTATGGTTTGGGAAAAATAAAGCTTAGCTCTAAGCCAAATTAAAACCATTAGCCAGCTACTAGTTAAATACCTATACTGTATTCTTAACTATATTACTAGGACAATAGGTTAAAAACAAAAACAAACAAAAAAAGTATGTTTCCTGTGTCCTATGCTCATACAAATTACCAAAAGCTAACATTTCCTAGTTAATTTTTTATTGCTTGCAGCTACATAATCAAGAATACTATAACACAGATACAGATGTGCACATACACACTAAATCCTGTTAAAATATTTGTCAATGTAAATTACTGTAAGATCAACATTGCTGACTCAACCTAAATATATAATATAGTCTCAAATGAATTAAATGTACACAGACCTATTTTTTATTTGTAAATTTCAACTACACAGTTAAAGATACATAATTTAATTCTGTACCAAATAATGAATGAATTTTGTTAATAATGTTGTATAAATTTAGTCTCCATATAAAGACTTAAAATTTCTTTAAAATAGATTAGGGAAGACTGGGGCAGAACAACAAAGGACTAGAATCAAATTATAATTCTGGTCTCTCTAGATTTTAGAAAAATCCCTAACCTCCTTACACCTCGGATCATACATCTCACAAGAGCTAATAGCCAAGATCTACAAAGAACCCATACAATGACATGACAAAAAAATCCAAATAACCCAATCATAAAAGGGACAGAAATCTAAATAGATACTTCTCCAAAGAAGACAGCTAGATCACCTACAGGCACATGAAAAAAAAATGTTCATCAACATTCATAATCATGGAAATACAAATCAAAACCACAATGATATACCACCTAACACCTATGAGAACGGCTCATGACCAACAGGCCAGAAACAACAAATGTTGATGAGGATATGGAGAAAAAAGAACCCTTTACACTATTGGTGGGAACATAGACTAGTCCAGCCCCTATGGAAAACAGTGTGGAAGTTTCTCAATATATTAAAACAAGATCTGCCATATTGTCCAGCAATTCCAATCCTTGGTGGCTAGCTGCCCAGTGAATGTGAAAAAAAAATGAATTAAACGGGATATATGTGCTCATATGCTCATTGCAATGCTATTTAAAATAGCCAAAACGGAAAACAATCTAAGTCCCCAACAACAGATGAGTGGATAAAGAAATATATATATATATATATATATATATATGGAATACTAATTAGCTATTAAAAAAAAACCAATGAAATCCCATCCTTTGTGACAACATGGAACTAGAGGGGATTATGCTAAGCATAATATGTCAGCAAAATAAAGAGAAATACTGGATAATTTCACTCACTTTTAGAACATAAAGAAACAAAGCAAAGCAACAGTCAAAACCAAAACAAAACAAATCCCAGAATTGTTTCAATTGCAGAATTGAAACTATAAGAGGGGCAGAGTGAGAGGTGGGTAGTAATGAGGTAAGAGGGCCAGTGGATTATGATGGAGAATTATGGGTGCTTTGGTGATAGGTATGGTGTAATAATATACATTTGAAGAGATGTGAACCCTAAAACATATAGTATTATAAACCAAAGTTAGCTCAACAAAAATTAATTTTTAAAAATGGGGAAATTTTATCCACAAAATAGACAGTGTCAATTGCCATGAGACACTCGTAAAACAAAACGAGTAGAGATAAACCTATTAAAAAGTCAAAAATTATAAATCAGAGGCTTAAATATAAGCCTATCTAGACTTCTATATATACTCTACCATCTCCTTTTTAGAAGTACTAAGGAGAGTACACATAGCCTTGCATTCAGAGTTCTCAACTGAAATAAAACAACTATTACAAGATAATCTCTTCAGGAAGAAAAACAGAGGAAGAAAAGAAAAAAGATGATCTTTTCCCAGTCAGCATCACTGAATTTCAGTGAAGGCGTATTCTTCCTGGCCTTTTTTGTGTATAAAGTGTTCTCTCTTTATAAAGCACTTTAGAACTTATATTAGACTGTGAGGTGTGACTCACAGGTGAGACAACATTTTGAAGTGCAAAATGTCTACACTACTATTTCCAGGTATAGCAATATATTACTTATTAAATTCTTACATCTTTCTTTCCCAAAGGATAGTTTTTCTTACCTAAACCTTTTTTCAACTGGTTTCAAAGTAATTATAAAAAGCAACTTTCCTTCAGTTTTGTGTTTATGATTTAACACTATGAAAATCCATTCCCAAATAAAGAAAATTTAATTGTCATTATAGGTTTAAACCTAAAAGTCTAGTTATTAGATAGCTTTATAGTTTGGAAATTTAACCCATTATAAGAATCCATTCTGGAACACTGATAGAAAAAGAAATATCAGAAAGTAAAAGGATGACAGCATATAAACCTTATGTCAACAATCACCCTAAATGTGAATGGTCCGAACTTATCAACTAAAAGACCAGGTTTTAGAATGACAGGTTATATTACAAAGCAAGACCCTCTGTATTATGCTCAACAGGGACTCACACCAGATCTTAAGACAAACACAGATTTAAGGTGAAAGACAGGAGCAAGATACTTCAAGTAAATAACACAGAGAAAAAAGCAGGAACTGCTGTTCTAATACCTGATAAATAAAACTTTCAGTCAAAAAAGGAAATTACTGACAATGTTGGGTACTATATCAAGATCAAGGAGAAAACTCATCAAGAAAATAAAATGTCATCACCCAGCAAAGGTACATCCAAATATATATAATAATTAACAGACCTACAGAAAGATATACAGTAACTATTAACAGACCTCCAGCAATACAAGGTATTGCTGTCAATAATAATAGTAGGGGATCTCAATACATCACTTATAGGGGATCTCAATACACCACTTATATCAATAGGTAGACCATCCAGAAAGAAAGTAAACAAGAAAATAATGGCCTTAAGTGAAGCAATCGATCAGATGGTCTTAACAGATATTTAGAGAGCCTTTCATTCCAAACAAAATGAATACACATTCTTTTTAAGTAAACAAAGAATATCCTCAAGGGTAGATCATATGTAGGACACAAAATATGTCTCAAGAAATGAATGAAAATTGAAATTATTTTGAGCATCTTTTCTGATCACATAGGTTCAAAATTAGAAATCAATGCCAAGAAGAAAACATGTGAAAAAAAAGCGCTTTTGAATAACAACACCTGGCTCAATGAAGAAATCAAGGGAGAAATAAAAAGTTATCTAGAGATAAACACAAACGAAGAGAAGTTATCAGATCCTATGGGATATACTGAAAGCAAAAGTACATGGCTGTAAAGGGTCACATAAATGAACAAGAAAAAAAATCACCAAAAGAAATCTTAACTTTACATTTGAAAGAAACTAGAAAAAGAACAAAATAAAAAATAAGAAAAAAGAGAAGAATAAAAATTAGAAGAGAAATAAAATAGAAACCAAAAATACAAAAGATCAATGAAAGCGAGAGCTGGTTCTTTAAAAGGATAAACAAAATTGAGAGACCCTGAGGTGAGGTCCACTAAGAGAAGAAGAAAACCCAAATAAAATGAATGAGAAGTAAGAGGTGAAATTACAACAGATACTGTGGAAGTATGAAAGATTATAAGAGACTACAATCAACATCTATGTGCAAATAAACTGAGCAACCTAGAAGAAATAAGTAAAACTTTACAATCAAAGAAAGAACCAGAATGAAATAGGTCTACCAATTCTGTATCCTGCCACTTTACTGCATTCATTCATTACTGATATATAATATATAATGTATTCATTTACTACTGATCTAATGATCAATCACAGGCTTAGAAATGAAAATAATTAAAACTCTCCCTAAGAACAAAAGTCAGGACCAGATCGCTTCACAAATGAGTTCCACCAAACCTTTAAAAAAGACATAATACTTATCCTCCTCAAACTCTTAAAAATAATTGAAGAGGGGGAAGTAATTCCAAGTACATTTCATGAGGCCAACATTATCTTGATTCCCATATCAAACAAGGACAACACAGAAAAATAATAGCTCCAATGGAGACAGATGTAAAAATTCCTCCACAAAATCTTGGCAAGTTAAATCCAGCAATATATTAAGAGAATCACTCACCATGACCAAATGTTTCATTCCAGGACACAAGTTGATTCAACGTATGCAAATCACACTATCATTTCAATAGAAGATGAAAAACCATTTGACAAGATAAAAAACTCATTTGACAAGATTCAACACCCATTTACAATAAAAACACTCAATAATTTTGGGATAAAAGAAATATATCTCAAATACACACTGAACATCATACTCAATGTTCAAAAACTGGAAGCATTTCCCCTAAGATCAGAAACAAGACAAGGATTCCACTTTCACACTACTGTTCAACATAGTGTTGAAAATCCTGCTGGAGCAATCAAGTAAGAAAAAGACATAAAGTTTTCCAAACTAGAAAAGAAGTGAAACTATCACTGTTCACAGACAACATGATGACAACATACACAGATACCCAAAAGACTCTACCAAATATATTCTATGTGCAAACAATGAATTAGAAGATAGAGAAATTTAGAAAACAATCCTACGCACAACTGCACCAAAATGTATAAAATATCTGGCAGTAAAATTAACAAAGGATGTAAAGGACCTATTCACTGAAAAGCATAAAATGCTATATCAAAGGAAATAAAAAGATTCAAAGAATGGAAAGATTCCTGTGTTCATGGGTTGGGTATATAAATATTGTTAAAATGGCAGTGTTACCTAAAGCAATTCACAGGTTCAATGCAATCCCTATCAGAATCCCACTGTTATTTTTCAAGGAAATGAAACAATTTTAAAACTTGTATGGAGCCAAAAAAGACCCCAAATAACCAAAGCAATCCTGAAAGAAAATAAAAATGGAGGTTTCACACTCTCTGATTTCAAACTACTCTACATAGCAACTGTAACCAAAACAATATGGTACTGAAACAAAAACAGAAACACAGATCAATGGAATACAGAGTCCAGATATAAAACCACACAATATAGACAATTAATCTTTGACAAAGGAGCCATGACCATACAATGGAAAACGGAAAATCTCTTTAATAAGTGGTGCCAGGAAACCTGGTCAGCCATATGCCAAAAAATGAAACTAGTTCATTACTTATTTCCAACACAAAATATAACTTATAATGGATTAAAGACTTGCATATAAGACTGAAACCATAAAATACATAGAAGAAAACATAGGCAGTAACACTCCTGAACATCAATTGCAGAGATACATTTAGTGACACAACTCTAACAGCAAGGAAAACAAAAGCATATTGTACTGTACCACACTAAAACTTTTGTTTTAAAACAAAAAAGAAACCTATGGTCTGGGAGAAGATATTTGCACATCACACCCCCAACAAGGAGTTAATTTCCAAAATATATGAAGAACTCACACAACTCAAAAACAAAAGAACAACCCAATCACAAAATAGGCAAAAGACCTAAATAGACATTTGTCCAAAGAAGACACAGATGGCCTACAGACACATGAAAAGGGGAAAAAATGCTCAACATCACTTATTATAAGGGAAATACAAATCAAGACCATGATATCACTCAACATCTTTGAGAATGGCCTATATCAAAAAGACTGAAAATAATAATTGTTGGCAATGATATGTAGAAAAAGGAACTCATTCACTGTTGATGAATTTAGTGCGGCAAATAAGGAAAATGGTATGGAGATTGCTCAAAAAGCTAAAAATGGAAATGTCACCTCTAGGTAGGTAGCCAAAGAACGTGAAAACTAATACAAAAAGACGCACACACTCCTAAGTTCCTAGCAGCATTATTCGCATTAGCCAAGTTATGGAACCAATTTAAACGCCCATCAACACACAATTGGAGAAAATGTGGAATACTCAATGGAAAGCTTCTCAGCTATCTTGGGACAAATGAATGGATCTGGAGGTGATTATGTTAAGTGAAATAAGTCGAAAATGACAATTACCAAATGGTCTCACTCACTTGTGGAATATATAATAAATAGTTAAAGAAGAGAAACTGGTAAAACACAAGGATAATTCATAGACTCTGAAAAATATACTGGTTAGTAGAGGGGCAAAGGGAGGGGGAGATGGGATAGTGGAAGGAAGGTGATAGGTAATGGACCTGAGGTTTTGGTGTAGAGTGGGACATGTGCATGTATGGAGTTGTGAGTTGTACTCCCAAAAGTACAGTTACATAAAAGATTTGCAAATCAGTAAAATTCAAGAAAAAATTAAAGCATATAGAATAAGTTATAAAACAAACATTTAAATAATATAATTTAGAAAAGACTGTAGATTATTTGTTTATGATTACCAGATTATAAACCTGAGTCCCTAACTTCACTTTGAATTGATTTGCCTTTTGATACTATGGAGTGGGAATAAAGCAATAGAAAGCAGACATTTGATAGCGATTTTAAAGCCTTACTCCGGGAGCCATTCTCTGCTAATTCATTTGCTATATCCAAGCTTTGACTTACAAAATTGGGTTGGTTGATCTATGTGAAACAGGAAATGTTATACAATTACTTCCCAAAATATGTTAAGAAAGTGAAATTATAAAAATGACACCAAATGCTGCAGGCTATCAAGAATTTTCTATGTATGAATTCCTACTCAAACACTTTTCCTTTACTCAGTATATACAGATTTTTTTTAACTCTTTTTGCTGTGATATAAAGCAAAGGCTTATCAACTCTCTATCACTACAACACTATTTTAATGAAAGTTATTTTTATCTGTATATCTAATAACACAGTCTTACTCAATTTTTATCAAAGTTTAAATTATGGACATCTCAATGTGCTTGAACCTTGTTTTTAAGAATTCTATTTTTTTCCTTTAGTCTATATTTCATCATGTTTTTCATCTTTTATTCATAGAATTTTATGAGTTCAAAGAAACACTAATAATTAATGTTCTCTGCCACTTCCCACTTTAACACTAGTAGCCTGTATTATTCAGCAGGCTGGTTCACAACTACCAAATGTAACCTATTAGCATTTTTTTCTTTACCCCCATATTCTGTCACCAGAAATATGTAACTGCAGACAATTTAAGAAGACTTTTTTTTAAATCTACACTCCAAGGCAGCTACAGTCTTTGAAGGATGTTTGAGGGCAATGACACTCAGTGAAATATGTATCCCATCCAAGACATGTACCAATTCCTTTCTCCTATGTTCAAATGTCTCCCTCTTTGAAAAACTAGTCATCATAGTTTATTGCTAATTACTTGTAATTACAGGCATGGTTTTTATTTTATTTCCTTCGATTTTTTACTATTTATGCTATTTGGGGAGGCATTTTATAGGAGAGGAGTAAATTACAAATGCCTTTATTTCACCATATTAAGCTGATTCACCATCTTTGTTTGTACTCCCATTAAATGTTGGCCAGAGTATATTTTACTGATCTTTTACTGACAACCAGAGCTACTATCTTTTTGTCTATTGGGTATCATAGGAATTAGGTATTAAACCTCGTTAAGCCTGTAATAATGCAGTCTATAGAAAACACTTCTCTTTGGGGGAAGAAAAATAAACTTTAATAAAAGAAAACAAATATTACTGCAGTTAGCCTTTGAATGGCAATCTTTTTCAGTCTTTTGTGTCTCTGACTTGTAGTTTGCATTCTCTTTTCAAATTTTTGCTCATATAGAACATGTTTACTGTCATTTTACTTATTATGTACAGTTTTATAACTCAAACATAACATACCAGAGTTTTAATTTCTCAAGGTACACAGAAATAATTGATTGATGAGTTAAGGTTTATGATTTTAAGGGAGTTTCATTGTAAAATGAATCAAAAGCAGTCTTCATGAAAAGCCATACTCATGTTAAAAGACATTGACTGGCTGGCCATAGTAAACAGAAGATTAATTTTCCACTGGTTTATCACAAATTATGAAAACTCCTTAGTAATTTATATGCAAAAAATGTCAAGAACTAAAGAAGTAGAGCATTGTTGGTTTTTAATTGTAGTGTCGAACAAGCTAAGGAATTAAAGTTTATCTCCCTGTCCTTTGAATAAACTATGAAAGAAAAATAATAATGCATATACCACCATGCCATAAAAACTATATTTGTTACCACTTGAACTTCAGTATGCTTGCTCAATTGCAATAGCATATAAAAATTATATTTAAAACATCCAAAATTTGGTAAGAGATACCAGTTTTGTAATTTCATGGGAATACAGTTTTCCCACAAAGTACACATTTCTTGAGATTACGGCAATCACAATTATTCCTCCTGAAATTGATAATTTTATTCTATGTAAAAGTATCACCATGGTGTGTTATAATGAGAAGTACATAGTCATTATGATTCCATTTTTGCAAATTTGCTTTGGAAAAAGATATTATCAAATGTTGGCTTATTATTTTAAACTAATTGAGCAGGAAATGATTTATTTAATGTTGTCTCTTCAAGTAGGCTTCCCTTGCTTCTCAAAACTAAACCTGTTTTCATGGTAACAAACCTTTGTGTCTTAAAATTTATACCTAAGCATCGCATTATGAAAAATTCAATTTAGGTCTGAATTTCCCATTAGAGAATGAGAACTTAAAACAGTAAGGATTTAAATTCTATAAAATTTAATCAGATACTTAAAGTTTAAGATAAATATGATAGAGTTAAACTCTGGAATCATTAAAGTATAACGGCTATATCTATCTAATGCAATTTTTTTCTATCTGCATTTAAAACAATAAACAGAGTATCTTTAGGGAAAAAAAGAATTTTATGAGTTGGGTTACACCTTTATCTCTCTAAGAGGTATGCAAAATTAAATCTCAACTAAATAAAAGGGGAAACCAGACACTTTTACTTTAGCTTCTTTAATTAAAATTGCATAAAAGCCCTGTGTTTGAAAAATATATCAATGCAACGTTTCATGCAATTATTTATACAAGTATGCTCATTTATAAATCAAATACAAATTTATTATCTTACTTCCATTTTAGAACACTTAATATCCATTCATAACTATAATAAAGCACTTATAAATTTTAAAATAAACAAAATCTTATGATTATAGAAACTATTAACAAAGAAACAGCCAAGAATGATTTATTCTAAACTTTTCTTAGGAACATTTGAAATTTGCCTCACAACATCCCTGTGAGGTGGGGAGTTGAGTGTTCTCATATGACAACACAAGAAATGGACTAATAAATAAGTAAAAGAGTACACATATAAAAATGGCTAAAGTCTTAAAAGAAATGGCATCTGTGAACCAGTTCTATTTTGCAGTCCAAGAAAATTAAGTTGCTTATTTTTCACTATCTTTATCAGTAATAATAGCTGTCTTGATCCTCAAGAAAGAAAACTTTCTCCATCAAGGCCTTTTCAGTCTTCCGAAAATTAAGTGGAGCAAGTATGACAGTATTTTGCCAAAAGAACAAAACACAAGAAGTCATGCCAAGTCATTTTTCTCTTCCGCTACACGGTGAGATCATAAATGTTACTGAGAAATATAGAGGAATTCAATTAAGTGTCTTCTTTAAAAGTACTACTTCTTCTGACTCTTCAAAGTTAAAACTATGATGATTGGGTCTTTTTAAACTGTCAAGTTTCTTCCAGGCTGTTACTCTCTCCCAGTCAGGGACTATTTGCATCTTTTCAATTAGGATAAACCGCAGATCCTCTTCTTCCATGGGAAATGGTGACTCCGCTAAGGTCCAAAACTAAACGTGGTCTCAGAAGTCATCTACCAAGAAAAATTGGCATTCTCCACAGTAGGAAAATAAAATCCAACTTGGAGAACTGATCTTATCTGACTTTCCACAAAAAAAAAAAAAATATCCAATAGTTACGGATGTAGGGAACTAAGGAATCCAACTTTTCCACAAAAAGAAAAAATGTTCAGGGAGAATTTTTTTTGAAGTGGGAAATGGGGAAAAGGGAATGGAGTCTATTTAACTATGCTGTTTTTTTCTTTCTTTATTATTTCTGCCTAAGATATTTATCTCTTTCAAAAAACAAAACAAAATGTGGCAATATGTTTAGGGCTTGATACATAGACGGTCCTGCAGGTTGCCAGACTTCTTAATATCTGCCTTCCTTGCTGTGGAACCTAAGACTTCCTGATCATATGTAAGAAGAACAGAATGGCTTAGCTACACCTTTTAAAGAAGTTGAAAAGGTATGACTGCTATATAATAGCAATGTTCTTAGACTCAGATAACACCTAACGATAGAGTTCTTCACATAACTTAGCAAATTACTAATATCCATTCTCTATATCTTAGAGGGGAAAAAAAAAACTATTATTTCATAAAGCCAGAAAGGCCTTAGCTTGTGAATAAAGTATGCCCTAGAGAATGATCCAAATAAAAGATACTATTAAGCTTAAGGATTGAATATACTTTCTAAAGACACTTTTACTAACATTCTTTTTGATTACCCTAATGCTATAGACTTCAAAGCAGCCATAAAGGAAATCTCTCTTTATAACTATATATATATATATATATATATATATATATATATATATACACACACACACACTATAAGCAATCTATAAGTATCATGGAATATAAGTATCATGAATATAGTATTAAATATCATGGAAAACTTATTGCTGAAAATTTTTAAGAAGCTGGTGTCCAGGATAAATGAGACTAAAAATATTTAATTTACCAAATGACTTAAATTTGATAAAAATTCAATTTTGTATGCATAGGTAACCTTTAAAATGTCCTATGACATGATTATAACATCCCATATTCCTTTAGGTTAAAGTATAAACATGCTAAAAATCCCTTTAGCTTACAGTCATCCAGAAATACAATCCCTCTATGATAAACTAGTGTCAATGTAAAACAAGTATTCATCACATAATTGATCATTTAAAATATTAGTCATCTAACATTTCTATAATGCAATAAGGAAAAATACACGAAGCTTTTCTAGAGCAATAATTACATTAAAAATCAGTTATTTGAAATTAACAACTTTAAATATGCACATTTTTATCCATATTTAATAAGAATATGCTTTCTATTTATTGGAAAAATGCCATATTTGATTCACTATGATTTCAAAAGAATATGTACCTTTGCCCTTTAAAAAGGGCATATTTTAAATTATTTTCTTTTCATTAAAGATACTAAAGAAAAAAAATCAACTATTTTACTTACAAAAATCAGATAAAAAGTAAGTATACCCCCTCACTACCATCTGTAAAAGCTGTTGGACATATTTTCTAGAGACAAAAAGCTAGAAAACCAGAACATTTTACTTTTAGATAGGAAAATTGAGGCCTAGTTTTGAGCTTTTAAAAAACAGTGACAGGTTTATAGGAAAAATTCTGCCTCATTCAATTCTTTTTTTCCTTTGAAGTAAACTAGCAATTACCTTTTAAGAAGTAAACATAAGGAAAACATATTGCCATATTTATTATATTTGTTCTAAAGTAACCAAATGAGATGAGAAAATCACTAACCAATAAGAATATTAATGGTGAAACAGTGAAAGACTGAATATACAGGGCAACTTTTTCATCCTGACAAAGAGCATCTATGAAAAACTCATAACTAATATCATACTTAAATATGAAAAAACTGAAGGCTTTCCCCCTTAAAATCAGGAACAAGACAAGGATGTCTACCCTTTTCACTTTTATTCAACATGATACTAGAAGTTCTAGTCAGGGGCAATTAGTCAAATGAAAATGAAATGAAGGGTACTCCAGATTGGGAAAAATAAGTAAAATTTTCTCTATTTTGTATACAGAAAGTCCTCAGAAAACTACTAAAAAGCTACCATAACTAATGCATTTGTAGGATATAATTTTACAGTATACAAGATCACTATATAAAAATCAATTATATTTATACTAGCGATGACCTATTAGAAAATGAAAACAGCATTAAAACAACAAAATACTTAGGAATTAAACAAATAAAGTGAAAAACTTACACTCTAAGAACTAAACCTCACTGTAGAAAAAGTTTAAAGAGCTGCATAAATGAAAACATCCCATGTTCATGACTGACAGATTTAATACTGTTAAAGTGACCATCAAAACTGTTCGACAGATTCTGTAGGACAACAACTGGCTTCTTTGCAGAAATTCATAAATAGAGTTAAGATTCATATGAAAATTTTAGGAACTCAAAATAGTCAAAACAATCTTAAAGAGGAAGAATAAGGTGGGAGGACTCACATTCCCAATTTGGAAATATACGATAAAGCTATAATAATAAAGATAGTACAGTAATGACATAAGTCTAAATAGATCAATGGGATAAACTGTGAGTTTAGAAATAAACCCTCACATGTAAGACCAACTGGTTTTTGACAAGGGTGTCAAGACAATTCAAGAGGTAAAGAATAATCTTTTCAATAAATGGTACCGGGCCAATGGACGTTCACTTGCAAAAGAATGAAGTTGGCCCCTACCTCAGATCATATGCAAAAATTAAGTGAAAATGGATCAGACCTAAACATAAGAATTAAAACTATAAAATTTTCTGAAGAAAACATAGGTGTAGACCTCTGTGACCTTGAATTAAGAATTGGTTTCTCAACCACTCAAAGCCTATGAAAGCAAAGGGAAAATAGATGAACTGGACTGGATTAAAATTAAAAAATTCTGTGTTGCAAAGGACAACACCAAAAAGTCCCACAAAGTTGAAGAAAAATCCACAAATCATTCATATGATAAGGGGTCAATATGCAGAATATATAAAGAATTACAACTTAACAATCAAGAATCAAACAACACAAGGAAAAATAGGCAAATGGTCTGAGTAGCTATTTCACCAAAGCATATGGAAGGGTACTCAACATTAGCCATTAGAGAAATACAAATCAAGGCCACAATGAACTACCATTTCACACCTATGGCTATAATCAAAAAGATAATACAAGTGTTGATGATGATGCAAAGAAACTGGAACCCTTGTATATTGCTGGTGGGAATGTAAAGTGATACAACTGCTTTACAAAACAATCTGACAATTTTCAAAAGATTAAAGATAGAATTACCATTCGAACCAGCAGTTCTAGTCCTAGCTATAAACCATGTGAATTGAAAACACAAGTCCACATAAAAACTCATATAAAAATACTCACAGCAGCATTAAATAATGATGGAAGTTTCACAAAATGGAAACAATCCAAACGTCTATCAACTGATGAATGGATTAATAAAATGTGGTTTTTCCATAGAATGGAATATAATTCAACAATAAAAAAATGATATATACTATAACATAATGAAGCTTGAAAACATGTTAAGTTAAAGAATAGGGCCTCTCTGGTGGCGCAATGGGTTAAGTCTCAGCACTATGAATCTGTCTGCAGCCATGAGTTCGATCCCCAGCCAAGAGCTTCCCATATGGCGCAGCAGACCTCTCCTGCCTCGCCCGCTGCTCCCTTCAGCAGTGTATTTCAGTCAATCTGCCTGTTCTGCTCCCCACTCTGTCTCTGGTGAATCCTCTGATCCCAACCACACTTCTGGCATGCACCCCAGCGCTTGTATGCATAAATAAATAAATCTTGGGGGAAAAAAAAGACTATAATCAAAATGACCACATCTTTTGAGTCCATCCATACAGATTGTCCAGAACAGGCAAATCTATTGTGATAGAAAGTAGGTTAGTGGCTGCTTAAGATTGGTAGATGCAGAGAATGTGTGAAGGGGAAAATGGGCATGACTGCTAATAGATACAGAGCTTTTTGGAGAGTGGTAAAAATGTTCTAAAATTGATTGTGGTAATGACTGCACAACTCTGAATACAGGCATATCTTGGAGAATGTGTGGTTTCAGTTTGAGACAACTGCAATAAATTGATTATTGCAATAAGCAAGTCACACTAATTTTTTGGTTTCTCAGTGCATATAAAAATGTTTATACTATATTTCAGACTATCAAGTGTGCAACATTATATCTTACATTAAAGGATTATATCTTTAATAAAAACAATGTACATGCCTTAATTTAATTTTTTAAAATCTGATCAGTCTTTAGCAAATCATAATCTTTTTGCTGGTGGAAGATGATGTAAAATGCACAATATCTATGATGTACAATAAATTGAAACACAATAACACAAGGCATGTTTGTATACTAAAAACCATTTAATTATACCTTTTAAATTGGTGAATTGTTCAGCATGTGAGTTGTATCTCTTAAAGCTGCTATTGAAAATATTAATAGGACTATTAGTAACTGGATTAAATGGTATAATTAATTATCTAATTGAGAATTAAAAGGCAAGCTAATTATTGGTAATATTGATATCTTTTATGAGCTTACTATGTTGTGTATTTTTGATGCCAGTGATCAAGTTGCATCGACTTATTTACTCCTTTCTGTCACTTCAGTAACAGGAAAAGCATATACATTTGTTTGGTCAACAATTTTATTCATTATCTATTACATGTCTAAATGCCAAGAAATTATACAGGATACTAAAGAAAGCAAGTCAATGAGGCTTAGTCTAAAAGCTAAGAATCTAGAACTTGGCGAGTAATAGCTAATTTGTTGAACAGTGATAAAAACTGATACAGGTATCTGAAATATGATACAGAGAAACACCCTTCTGGAACTTAGTAAGAGAGTCAGCTCAACCAGGATGGACCCTGGTGATTAATGCCTCTAGAGACATCTCATGTAATCTAGCCATTAACAAATAGTGATGTAGAATACTTCTTCCTGAACTTACTACAACTTCTGTAGAATGACTTGGATGGACAAACTAAAAGTGAATGTACCTTCTGTCTCCAAAGTTCTAATGTCAGTGTTTTGACTTTGGCTTAGGCCAGTGTCATAAAAGTTGAATATTTTGACAACATTGGATATATGGCTAACCCAAATCTCAAAAAGAAAATAGCAAACTGATAGAAATCAAAAGTAAGATGTATCTGTTTAAACTGTTTAGCTATATACTACCTTTTATACATGCTACAAGGAAGGCAGTTTCTGGGACATGACTACTTATAATACATTTCAGTGAATTAATTATCAGCTTATTTCCACATGAAATGTGAGTCTAATGTGTCATCCGAGGAAGCAAGAACTGGACTCAATCTTTACTTCTGCCAAATGTATGGAGTATAATTCTCAATAGAAAAAAACTTAGTCCCTAGGTACACTTGATTCAAAAATTAACTACTTGTGTGGATCTTTATTAGAAACACTTTTTGGTTATAATAGGTTTTAAAAATAAAAATTATAAATATTGTCTAATTTCACAGAAAATACACCATTGGAACACTGCATTATTTTTTAAATAGTAGTAGTTCTCAAGAAAAGTATGAAAAATTACTCCATTATCATGAAAATCTAAGTCAATTAAATGCAAGTCTCACTCTTCTAAAGAATGACTGACTTTCAAAAATTTTATCCAGTTTAATATTCATTTTCAAGGTCTTATGAATCTGTGAGTGTAACTTTGGCTGACTGAAGCAACACACCAAGGTGATTTCAGAGCATATACTCAATTTCTGTGAAAAGGTTTCATTCATATGTTTATTCCATGCCTACCATGCTAAGTAACAGAGATACAAATTAATAAAACACAATCCTTGGGCCTTTCTAGTGGCGCAGGGGTTAAAACTCTCAGCGCTATCAATGTACCGCCAGTCACTGTGGCAGGAGTACCATCTCTGGCCAGAAAGCTGACCCACACGGCGCAGCAGCCCTCTCCTGTCTCACCCATTACTCCCCTCAACAGTGTATCTCAGTGGATTTGCCTGTTCTGCTCCCCACTCTGTCTCTGGTGACTACTCTCACCTCCCTGAACCTCTGGCCTACATCCCAGTTCTTGTATGGAAGGACGGAGGGAGGAAGGGCGGGGAGGAGGAAGGGAGGGAAAGAAGGAGGGAATAAACAGAATCCTTTTGGCAGAAGAGGCCGAGCAGTCAATATTATCTTCCATAAGTCAGTGTGGAGGCAATAGGGACCTGAAGAGAACTCACAATTTAGAATGTGGGCATGTGGGAAGGCTTATTGGGGGAGGTAATGTTAAAGCTTATAGGACATATAGGGGTTGACCAGCTGGTATTCCAATTGGAGACAGAGGTAGAGTGGGAGGAAGTAGGAGTGGAGCGAGGAGAGAGAGTGAGTTAATACAACCATTGCAAAATGAAGGGAGAACATTTCTATTATAAAATTAAGGGAGCAAAAACTTGCAGATGAGCAGTAGCTTGGTTGTATGTGGAGTAACTGCTATAGAAGCACCAGGTGATGAAGCTGGGAAAGCCTCATCTGATGACCATGGACTGGTGTGTGTGTGTGTGTGTGTGTGTGTGTACCATGTCAATATTTTAAGAAGGAAAGTGACATGGTCAGATTTTTTGGCTTGAGAGAACTAGTAACATCTGCAGAGTAATATGTCACCAGAGGGAAAAAAATACAGTACTCCAAATCCATAAATCTTATACTGTCAAATACCACAATTGAGAGTTTTAAGGGTATTTACAACAACAGATATTACTACCTGAGATTCTTTTTTTTTTTTTAAGATTTATTTATTTTTGCATATAGGCTGGGGTGCAGGCCAGAGGTATGGGGCAGTGAGAGGGTTCACCAGAGACAGACTGGGGAGCAGAACAGGAAGATCAACCGAAATACACTGCTGAGGGGAACAGTGGGCAAGGCAGGAGAGGTCTGCTGCGCCATGTAGGAATCTCCCCCGCCGGGCATCGAACTTGCGCCGCCGCCGACAGCTTCACAGTGCTTAACCCATTGCGCCACCAGGGAGGCCCACTGCCCGGGAATTTGCTCAAAATCCTTACCTTGGGCTAAACCATATAAAAATCACATGGGCTAAAAATCAGATGGATCCTCTAGTTTCCACCCCTCTATTTGCCTCTGTTTTATACAAACTTTAATATCTTTAATCAACCTTGCAGTTTACCACAGACCTCAAAATTCCTTCCTATACATGACAAATTTCACATATTTTGTGGCTTGTTAGGGCCTCTGCCTATATGCACACCCTGATCTTGGCCCTTACTACTCCAGTAAGAGGAAGATGGAAAGCCAAATCTAAAGGAAGAATATTTTCCCCCTAAGTCCTAGAGCAGAATTGTCTATCACACACCTCCTTCTAGGGGAATCTCCACTATGGTCTTTTAAGGACAGAAATGAGAGAACAAAAGACTTTTTTAAAAGCTGTCCACAGGGAAGAGATCATAATCAATGAAGGGTTAATCTGTTCCATTGGGAATGACCACACTTCTAACTCCAATTGGTCATCTTGAAAATAAAGCTGACAATCAATAAGAATGGATTTGTGAAAATTCTTTCACCTTTATTAAAATGGTGAGCGGGGGTGGGGGGGATTATTAGATATGAATAATATCTTTGGCACATATGAATAATATCTTTCTTCTTACAGATAATCTATATTAAATGCTAATGCCAAACAAATTTGCTTTAGCACATTTTTAGTTTACTGAAAATCTTTTAGAAGGTATGAGAAAAGGTTTGTTTTTAAAAGTCAATATAGATGCCTCTGAATCACCTACAATATTATAGACCAATGTTACTCAATAAAAAAATTAATTAAAAAATGGGCAAGATAGGAAATTTAAGGATATTTTAGAAAGCTAATAAACACTCTTGGTCACTAAACTACATTTTTTATTTCATCTCATTTAAAAATATATACATTGCATCTCAGTTCTCAGAAATGCAGAAGCATATATGTTAGCAAATTACTATAGCACTACTCATACAATCCTGTCTGTTCACAATTATGGTAAAGGAAATTCTGGTATCTTTAAATTGCTGACTTCCCACAAGCTGTCTTGGTATTTATATTAATTTTTAAAAACCTAATCTAATTTGTGAGATTTGTTGATGGAAAATAACAATATTTAAGTTAATTGTAACTTTTTAACAATAAATGGAAATCTTATAACCTAAACTTTCATCTGCAGTTATATTGACAAAGTACTTTTTAATGAAACCAAGCCCCAGCTTTACTACAAATTTTACCCAACAAGTTATCTGCAAAAATTATTTCTATTTTAGTTTATGAGTATAACCTTCTAAGTTTTGCTAACTATACATTAAAAAGTGAGATAGATGTCACAGCTGTGGACAGTACAGCACCTCAGAGCTCTTAAAAATCATTCACTTTTTTCTTGTTTACATCATCTTGAAAGTACAGGCTATATGACTCAAGAAAGCACTTTTAAAAATATTAACATGTGACAAAAGTGTTATGTAAAATTTCCATTGAAATTGTATAAAAATCCCTAATCACAGCTTTAAAGTAATAGCTTTCTTAAAATTTGATCATGAAAAAATTAATCTAGTGACTATGAATGGGGTGAACCCATTCAGATAAATTTTGGTAAAATTGTAGTGATACTGATTTACAGCAAAATCAATATACTAAAGAGTAATGTTTCTGCATACAATCTTTAATGAATATCTGTTGAGAACACACATTGGCAGGAAAATCTCTTTTATAATAGAAGATACATGCAGTACCCCAAAATGCATAAATTCTAACAGCACCATGAGAATAGATTAGCTAAACATTAAAAGAATTTAAATATAATCAGTGTTTTAAAAGCCTATATTTCATTAAATCAAACTGTTATTAAAATTTATGAGTACAAAAATAGCTTCATGAACTACTAATGTACATATATATGTTCTGAACTCTCAAAAATAAGATAATAGCAGTTATTTATTAGTGTATTACTGTGTATCTGAGGATCATAAATTCACAATGAACAAAAGAAAAAGAAAAGGGATTTTAGTTTTTAGTATTCTGTTTCACTAGTGCATTCTAATAGCACTGGTCTACTATAAAATTAACCATTTCCACGAGAATTTTAGATAGCTTTAACTTGTATTTTAAAACCCAGAAATTTATTATTATAAAATAAGTAAACTCCAGAATTCTATTTAGCTGATGCTATGAAGCAAACAATACCTCTCTGAAATGACAGAATAAAACTGTCCCCCATGTGTATTTGGTAGTCTATTAGGTTATACTTTATTTACTATATAGTTAATCAAAGGTTATTATTTCAAATGATGCCCTGAATATTTCAGTGAGGCAGAGAATATACCTGCTCAATCCAAAAGGATATGATCGTTGTAGGTAAAAAAAAAAAAAAAAAGAAGAAGAAAAATAGCAACTTGGATAAAACATAATACGAATTTCCCAAAGAAATTAGTAAGCATTTTCATTCTCATGATCTTCCTATTTTACATATTCCTAAGCTTTTAAAAGCATTTAAATGTATGTTATAAGTATTAATCTATTATAACTTATTAAATAATGCTTTTGCATAGTTTATGACAATGACATAAAACAGTACTATAGCACTTCACCAAGGAGTATTGAGCAGCCTGTACATTTTCAAATTTAGTTCAGCAGTATAATTAAAAATCAAAGAGAAAATAATTCAAGGAAATCCTATAATACCACAGCATTAAATAGAATATGTCTATATAAAAGTTATCTAGCTTATTAAATATGTTTTATAAAAGTTCAAAAGTATTTGAAAAAGAATTTGTGGATGAAATTATTTATGTGTGGGATTTGTTTTACAAATAGTACAAAAGTAGAAGAGTGGGTAGGGACAGAAATAAAACAAGACTGGCCATCTTTTCATTAACTGTTGAAGCCAGTGATGTGTTCATGGGAGTTCACTATAGTATTCTCTCTTTTGTATGTATCTGAAAATTTGTATGTATCTGTATGTTAAAGCGTAACAGAAAATCTTGCATACTGCTTTAAAGTTAAGTAATGCTTTAAAATAAAAAACAGCTTACAGAGAAGAATGGACTTTAACTGTATTATTAAAATTTTCAGGAGCAAATGAAAAATGAAAATATTTAGGTCTCCTTTTGGTTAATTACTGAATTTATGAGATTTAGGAATAAAATTTTAAAAGCACAAAATGGCTTGGTAAGGAGATGAGACTGAGTACATCATTGTTCCCTACCTTTCAATTAAAAAAAAAATTCTAATGATTTTGCTCCTTATTTAGCTGTAAAATGGAAAATCCTAGATCATACTATCTCTGAGGTCTAATCCTAATATTTTGAGATTCTAACATAAGCCGTAAAATACTCAATCTTTTATCTCAGAAAGAAATGTTGATTTCAGTAAAATAACTAGGTGAATAACTATTAATAATGATTACTGTAAAGTCCAAACAAATTCAGAAACAGTCTTCTAAAGTCCTATAGCTAAGGTATTTTTAAAATTATAAAAGAAGTATACAACTATGAAGCGCTTTTAACATAATTAAAAGCTCAAACTGATCTGGTAAGCTTTATTTTTAGAACTGAAATATCTCTCCATGGCTAATCTATAGATTCTAGTAGTGAAAGAAGCTATACCTTCAAATCAAAGCAATGACACTTATCAGACTCCCAAGAACAGAGAAAATCAAAAGAAGACACCCAATTTCCATTAAGAACTCTAAATACTAAGGATTAGCAAACAATAAACAATCAGAAAATTTGAGGTGCATAAAATAAACTAGAAACTTTTTATAAATGATAAAGTAATTCTAAATACTACCGTGTTAATAAACATGGCTCATTTAAATGTTACCCAAATAAAGTTTATACTTATGTTTAGTGCAGTTAATTCTATTAAATGAATATATTAAATGCAATAAAAGGAAACATTCCTTCCCTCAACATAAATGTTGTTTTAAACTTACATTGCTCTTTAACTGCAATTGTATATTTTAAAAACTTGCATGTTTATATATCAATGTATCCTATAGTCTTCAAATCATAGAAACTAAAATTTTCATGTGTATATTCATTTTTGTAAGTATAAAAGAGAATATGCTTATACTGAAATAGCTAAAACACGATCTCCATAATTCCAAGATGTATCTACTCTTCTATGCAAAATTACTAGTATATTTAAAAACAAATTAGAATAGTCTCACAAATAGTTTGTCTCATCCATTTCTTAAAAAACATTAATTCTCTTCTTCCTCAGCCCAACCATGAGGCTACTCAATGTTAGTCTCTGTGTTGAATATTATGCCCTACTGTTCAACAAATTTAATCAAAATTAAAATTCTCATGAAAAAGAGTTTGGAATATCTCACTTCACAATTCTTCCAAATATGCTAAAGAATTATTTTTTAAAAACTGGTCTCCAAGAGACACACAGCCAAGGAAAACTGTTTCCATAACTCTAACTAAAACTATCTAGATAAAAGTTTCCAAAGAAGGATAAAAATTAACTGTAAGACAATGACTGCCAGGTAATTGCTTTCATTTGAATAACTGCAGTTTCATAGACCTCCTTAGATCCTAAAACTGTCATAATATGATCAATAATTAATGAAACGGGTTTGGAACATGTTTAGGATATCTTATATCTTTTTAAAGTATCAAATTCTTTTAAAATTCAGAAGCATGTGAAGATTTATCTTTTGTTAGTTGGTATGGGAAAAAAAATCTGATGCTAACATTAACATGTGCATGCTAAAAGTTACCCCAATAACTCGCTTCCTTCTGTGAAATCATATGGTGAGATTACCTCTAAGACTATAGTAAAGCTTAATTTCAGAGTAGGGAGTTTATTACGAAAAAAAATTATAACCCTCAAAAACATTCATGAAAGTGGAAACCAGGTTTCCACTCTTAAGGGACTATGTTAAAAAATAAGTAGAAGAAATGTACAATAAATTTTGTTTCACTGAAAAATTATTTGTACTAAAATTATATCTGTAGCCCTTTTTCTACAAAGGTAAAGAAAAGCTTCACTCTAGTCCACCTAGGCAACTATAAAAATTATTAATTATTAAAACTTTTCAGAGGTTAACAGAAATAGTTTTTTTAAAAATCTGACCTGGAATATTCACCCAGGATTGAAACTGCAATTTTATCTGAACCCAAGTAAGTTTCATATTTACACAATTTACTTAATCATGATGGTTGAATTGAATCTGTACCTATGTGAAAATGGCAATGCGTTCTGAGTTGGTTCAGCCCTTGGCTCTGAGTTCTGTGTCACATCAGGTGTTCTTTCATCATCTGTTCCATTGATACTTTCTGGTGTTAAAGGTGACTGAAGATCTCCGCCTGCTGATTCCTTTAAAAAAAAAAAAAGGTGAAAGATGAAAAAGTGTTACACTTTTGTATACACTTAAGATAAAAGACCATTTTAAAATTAAAACTGACCCTGTTGTTTACTTATTTATGAACCATATTTCAACTGAAATTTGAGTCACAGACTTAAAATTGGAAGAACAAATGTCTTTGGTCTAACTTGACAGAGAAGCTATCCTAAAGCAAAGCAAATCGTAAGAAAACTAATTGAAACAACACAATTTAGATATACAAACAATACAATTTAGAAATGGAGTTTCAAAGAACTGAAAAATATAAGAAACTAACTGGCCAGAATAAAACAAATACAAGTAATTACTTGAGAAGAAAATGAAGATGGAACAAAAAGAGATGATATGATTTTAATTTGGAGGGAAGGAAAGCAAAGGGGAGAATGTCATCTTTTAAGTTTTAATATTTTTTACCTGCCCTACTTTTCATTCTTATAGCTATTTTAAAAAACTACCAGAAATACCTCTATAATATATCACACATGATGATATAGTATAGTTCATCTTTTCTTTCTGCTACTCATAATGGAATTATTTTTCTACACATTTCTTGTCTTATTTCTACTTTTTGTCTATCAGTTATATTTAATCTATTCCTCTGGGAAATAAATGGAATTTAAAATGAAGCTCAAACTGAAAATTATTCCAGCGATGACCATCACTAAATTTTCCAAATTTGAAATTAGTTATCAGAATAAAGAGTGACAAGCCTATTAACCAAGGGAGGCTCTAAACCCATACTGTTAAAGAGCAGCTTGGTGGACCCTTTGCCATCTCTGAGCAACAGAACTTCACAACTTAAACATTAGGCTGTGGGAGAGAAGAAAATGAAAACACCAGTGTCCAAAGGGGGAGTGCATACGTATGCACTTGAAAGAATGCAAAATTTCCTCAAATAAAAACAAGAAGAATATGTGTAAAATTGGAAAATGCTTATAATCAGAAAAAGAGAATGTAAAAGGATATCTAGGTCATGATAATTTGCAGGCTTAACACTAAAAATATGCACAAGAAGATGTGCTGCAAACAAAAATGTGAAACTGTGATAAGATTTTCTTTGGGGATCTCTGGTTTTATACTGCTGTTTGTATTTAAGTACATTAACTACTATTACTATAATGCTATAAATTATACACACTATCAAAGACCAAAAAACTACTTTCCTGATTCTGTATTATTACTTTATTACTTTAACTATTTTTCAATTATTAATGGAACCTCCATTTTGAACTTTTTTGTTTAAAGATTTATTATTTATGCATATAAGAACTGGGGTGTAGGCCATTGGTGTGGGGTAGTGAGAGGAGTCACCAGAGACAGAGTGGGCAGCAGAACAGACAGACAGACTGAAATACACTGGTGAGGGGAGCAGCAGGTGAGAGAGGAGAGTTCTGCTGTGCCATGTGGGAAGGTCCCTGGCCGGGATCGAACTCATGCTGCAGTGGCTGCAGATATCTTTATAGTGCTGAGACTTAACCCATTAAGCCACCAGGGAGGCCCCCATTTTGAACTTTAATTTCACTGTTACTGGTTTCCTAAGTCCTCTGCTTCCATTTACTGATACTTAATCCATGAAAAAAGTAGATAGTATACAATGTGACAATGTAAAATTGTTCTACAAAAATGTCAACTCCAAATGACTACCTCTAGGTCACAGTTATGGACTTTATCAATTAGGCAGAAAAAATTTTAAGCAGCGAGAAAGAAACCATGAACTTATTATTTTGCTTTCAATAAATCAGTACCATTTTTCAAGAAAGTTCAAACCAAACTAAAATAATCAAGGCCAGCTGTCCATTCTGCTAAACAGTTAAGTTGGCCAAGACTTGATTCAGTGGAAATAATAACAGACACAAATTACCTTATTAACTTAAAAGGGTATAACCAGCATTAGAAATCAATGCCTATACATTTGGTGGAATTGTTGATTGGAGTTCAAGGGACAAAGTAAATTAGGATTGAAAAAGAAGAGGAGGAGTTGTTTAATTTCTGTTTTTACTACCTTCTAGGAGAAAATAAGGTGGGTTATAGGGAAACCACAATATTGATGCTACTGAAGTCAGAAGAATATTCTCAGAGGCAAGTAAAGAAAATTGGGAAGGGGAGGAGGAAAAGAAAAAGAGATAAGGGTTGCAACAATTCCAATGTCTCATGGCAGCAACTTTTTCTTCAGGAAAGGTGAATATTAGCTTTATTAACAAAAGACATATTTAGTTACCCCAAATCATTACCTTTAAAATGGAAGAAAAAAAAAAAAACCTCAGTTCATGATTTTCTAAAAGTAGGTCTAAAAACAACAAAATTAGTATTTGCTCATGAGAACAAAAAAAGTTTCAAAAGTATAAAAGGGCACAAGAGGAAAATGAAACCCCTGTGCCCTCTAACTATCCCATAGGTAGCCAAAGGTATTCTTTGAGAAAATTTATATATGTAAAAAATAGCACTGTGCAACTTTATTTTAACAAATTCCAAAAATGCAGTTCTTTTCTAAAATTACAAATTTTGTAATTTCCTAAACATTTACTTCTAGTTATTCTTTAAATAACCTACACCTTATAAAAAGTTTGTGTACTTTATTTCTTTAAATCAAACATTAAAAAACTTAGAGGCATAACTATTAGACTGAATTTTTGGAAAAGAAAATGATTTCTCTTTATAAAGAAACGTGTATATGTACAAGTATGAACAACATAGTTGTTAAAAACAAAAAAAGCAGAATATAAAATATAAGTAAAAATACACTAAATGAATTGCTGTCATCTTCACAATCTCATTTTGAGAAAATATAACCACAAATACCTCACTTTGTTTCTAGGAAATGTCTCCCACTCCATACTAAAACAAATAACATGAAAAAGAAATATAATGGATTGGAAGGATTAACATTATCAAAATGGCAATCCTACCAAAAGCAATTTACAGATTCAATGCTATTCCAATAAAAATCTCAATGACATTCTTCAAAGAAATAGAGTGACTACTGATGAAATTCATATGGAACCACAAAAAACCTCGCATAGCTAAAGCCCTACTAACTAAAAAGAAAGAAAACGGAGGAATTTCACTCCCTGATTTCAAATTATACTACAGAGCCATAATAATTAAGACAGCATGGTACTGGAACAAAAACAGACAGAAAGACCAATGGAACCGAATAGAATACCCAGAATTAA
>PVIJ01011759.1:0-24964 GCA_004024925.1 Scalopus aquaticus
CCACTGAAATCACTTCTCATCTCTGCGCCCCCCAGGTTCCTCCCAGGCTAGTCACCAGTTAACCAGAACCCCCCAGCCCATCTCAAAGGGGGAAGGGAAGGCCGGGGCTCCCCCACCCCCAAGCTCTCGAGTCTGGGCTGCACCACCAGCCTGAGGGAGCCTGGAGAGGCGGGGCCTCTGGGCTTCCCCAGGGGCGCGTGGGTAGGAGTTCCCAGCTCCCCTGCCCGGACCTCTGCAGACCTGTGCCAGGTCCGGCCTCCCACCGCCCCTCGGCCAGGGAGAGGCCCCAGGGATGCAGAGGCCCCAGGGAAAGGATGCAGGCCTGGGGCCCAGGGCTCACAGCTCCCCTCAAGAACAAGGTCCCTTCTCATTCCAGGCCGGGAAGACCGTCTCCCGCCCCCCAGACACAGGGGACCCAGGAAGTCGGGCCCAGCAGCCCCCCGTCTTTTTCATCTTGAGCCTCAGTTTCCACACTTGTCAAAAAGGGTCACTCTCACAAGGCTGGCACAGCGACTTCGGGTGACAGCTGTGTAGGGTCCCCAGGCCACTGGAGGCCGTGGCGTTGACCCCCGTCCCCACTGCCCTGTCCCCTGACCCACGTCACCACACCCCAAGTCCCACCTCCCGGCCCCAAGCTGGATGGGTTACGCTGGGGTGAGCAGAGCAAGCTGGGTCTACCCAGACTGCGTGTGAGTAAGATGCCCGTCGGCAGAGCACAGTAAGTCCTTGGGGAAATGCTGAGTCCCCGAAATTCTCATCCACCAGGGCGGGGCCGCCTCAGAAACCACGGGGGACAGGTGTGTCCACCGGCCTTTGAGAGGCGCCCTCTCCCGCCAAGGCTGGCCGGGACGCTCAGGGGCCTCAGCCCATTCCCAGGGGCCCTTCCACAAGCCCGGGGTGGGGGGAGGCCACTGGGCAGGAGGGGGGCCCGGATCTCTGGCTGGCCCCAGAGCATCCTCTCCCCAGCCAGGATGGGCCCCACTTTGGGGTGGCGAGGGCCACCCCGCACCTTCCCTGAGGCCCTCTGGCCTCAGCCGTCTGTGGGAAACAGAAATTGCCAACGACTGATGAAAGAACGCTCTGGAGAGAGGAGGGTCCCCCCGCCACCCAGCCCAGGTCTCCACCGGAATCCGAGCTCCCTCCACCCCACACGGGAGCCTGGCCTGACACCCTCACTGGAGGGGCACGGGCCGCGCCGGCCCCCTCCAGCAAGCCTCCTGTGCTGGGGCCCCACCCCAAAGCCTCCAAAAGAGCTCAGCTGCAGGCCCCAGCCCCAACATCTGGTCCCCCAGCCACAGCTGTCGCCACCCTCGCCCTCCCTCAGGCTGGGATGGCCCCAAACTGCAGGCACCCGCCCCGCCCCGGCCCCAGTGGGAAATTCAGATTCCAGGCGAGTCGGTGGGGTGGAAGGGAATGTCCTCAGGAAAACATTCTTCCCTCCACACCACCGTTGGACTCCGGGGTCAGGCCCACGGCCCCCCAGGGCCAAGGCCAGGAGGCGGGGCGCTGGGCTGAGGGGTCGGGCCTCCCCTCCTGGGGGCCTAGGCAGCTTTGTCTCCCGGAGGCTCTGGCCTGCTGGTTTCCAGGAGCAGAGCTCCCAGGGAGGGGGGCAGCCCCGAGGACGACGCGTGGCCACACGTCTGCAGCTGGCTTGGAGAACAACAAAAGCTTTGGGGGGCCGGGGCTCCCACGATTGTTTAAAATGAGGTTTGGGATGTCTGTGGCATCCTTATTCATACTGGCTCCACCCTCGGATAATTGAGAGTTGGCTCACCTCCCCCAGCACCCGCCCCCCCCCAGTTTTCTGAGGGATCAGAGCCCTGGAAGTTCACCTTGTCTGACCTCTTGGTTTTCCAGATGAGGAAACTGAGACCCCCCAAGAGGGGTGGAGTCTGGCCCCAGACCCCTGGGGATGGGCGGCCCAGCCACAACTCCAGCCAGGGACTTCTCCTACCCTGTTCCAGGCTGCGGCCTGGCTCCAGATAATCCCCCAAAGCCACTGACCCCAAAGCTGTGGTGCCTGGAAGTGGGGTGACTCACTGTCTGGCTTCCTGGGGCACCCCTTCCCCATCAGGGAGGGAGGGCGGGACTGGCAGGTGTTCCTGTGTAGAGAGCCAGGGGCAGGGAGAGGCCCCCCAGGAGGCCTGTGCCAGGGTCACTCAGGGGCCGAAGAGCCCCAGCTGGAGGGATTTAACACCAAAGGTCAAAGGTCACAGACAGGGAAGGGCGGGCAGGCAGGGGGGGTCAGAGGGTCAGCACTAATGGCAGCTCCGGAAAGGAGGGGGAGGGGAAGGAGCTAAGAAAAACAGGGCTGCTTCCAAGGGGTCCCCACCCCCCATGAACAGTGCCCTAACCGGGCGGTGCTGGCTGCAGACTGCACCCAGCAGGGCTGGGGCGGGTGGTGAGACGTGTGGGTAGGAGCTTGGAGAGGGGCGTCAGGGAGGGGCCCCCAGGTGCAGCCCCTCCCCCAGTGCGGGCCAGGGCCAGCTGGGAGGCCCAGAGGGGAGAAGGAGGAGCAGAGGGGGAGGCTCGAGGTCATGGGGAGGGATGTGTGGGTGGGCTGGAACAGCTGTGCCACTGTGGCACCAGAGCGGGCTGGAGGGGGGCTGGGCGGTGGGCAGGCCGGAGGGGCCGGGTCCCCTCCCGAGCTGGCCTGAGCGAGGGCCAGGGCACCGGGTGTCCGTGGCCGGGTCCCCTCCCTGCTGGCCAAGCCTCACCTCCCTCCAGGCTGCCGGGGCCAGGCGCGAAGGCCCCTTGGGATGGCTGCCCCGAGGCCCACAGCTCAGGCGCTGGCCCTGGCCCAGGCCGAGAACCCCGGGCGCCCGGGCCCAGGCGGGTCGGGCTGGCAGAGCTGCCCCTCGGGGCCCAGGCGGGTCGGGCTGGCGGAGCTGCCCCTCGGGGCCCAGGCGGGTCGGGCTGGCGGAGCTGCCCCTCGGCGTCAAGGGCGGCCTCCAGAGCCAAGCGCCTGGGCCGGGACAGCCGGCCCAGGGCTCCTCCCAGGGGCCCTGCTCCTTCCCAGGCCCCGGGGCAGGGCTGGGCAGCTCCCTGCTCCCCGCTGTGGCCGCCCTGCCCGGGGTGGCTTGGCCAGGCAGGCCCTCCTGGACAGGGGAGAGGCGGCATGCTGCCCTGCTGTGGCCTGAGCACCAGGCTGCGCAGGGCAGTGTGCCAAGGCCTCCAGGTGCCAGCCTGGATTCCTGCCCCATCCCGGGGGGCCGGAGGGAAGCAGGCAGGCTTCTCCTCCCTCGGGATGCACCTGCCTCGCCCCCTCCCCCGCCCCTCCAGACCCTCCCTCCGGCGCGCGGCTGCCCCTCCCTCCCCACTCCGCGGACGGGCGGCTTCCACCCAGACAGCGGGGAGCTGGTGCCGGACACCTCCAGGGCCCGCTCCCGACCCCGGGGCGCCTCCCTCTCCGGGGCGAGGAAGGGCCACGGCTAGCCGGGGGCGGCAGGGGGAGACTTTCCAGGACGAGGGAGGGGACACCGCTCCAGCCCGTCCCAGAAGCTGCCCCGGCGCGGCCGCGGGTAGGGGCCGCGGCCACTCGGCCGCCCCAGACAACTTCGTGCCGGGGCTCGGGGGGCCGCCCTCTCACCCCGCGGCGCGCCCCCGCCGCGGCCGCCCAACTTCCCCGCCGAAGTTTGCTCCCGCCCCGGCCCGGCGGCGGCTCGGCCCGGCCTCCGGACGAGGGAGGGCAGGAGGGAGGAGAGACAGAGACGGAGGGACGGGGCCGGGGAGCGGCGAGGGAGGGAGCGCGCGAGCCAGCGGGCGAGGGAGCGACGCAGGGGCCCCGCGAGGGCTCACAATGGCCCGGGGCGAGGCGCGGACGCGGGGGGGCGGCCCTCGGGCCCCGCCGTTCCCGCGCGGCCGGCGCGCCCCCCGCCCGCTCCCGGCCCGTCCCCGCGGCGCGCCGCCCGGGCTTCCTACCTCGGCGGCGGGGGCGGTCGGCTCCCGGCGGCGGGCTCCGGCGGTCTGGGGGCGAGGGGCACGAGCAGGGGCGGGGGCCGGGCGGGCGGGGGCCGGGGCGCGAGGCTCACGGGGCGCGGGCTCCCCTGGCACGGCCGCCCGGCGCCCGGCCGCTCCGCCACATCTGCAGCTCCGGCAGGGAAGGTGGCCGCGGCGGCCGGGCCGTGCGGGGATGTCTTAGAGGGAGGGAGGCGGAGGAGGGAGGCGGCGGGAGGAGGGCCCGGCGGGCGGCGGAGGAGGGAGGAGGAGGGGCGCGGGGGGCGGCCTCCCTCCCGCCTCCCTCCCCCGCGGCTTCCCTCCCGCCTCCCAGCAAACCCCTCTCGCCGCCGCGGCCCCAGGCCCGGGGCGCCAGCTGCCAGGCGGGGCGTGCGCGCCGGGGGGAGGGGGCGCCGGAGCCGGCGCGGAGCCGGGGGAGGGGAGGCGGGGCGGGCGGGCGGCCGCGGGCAGCGGGCACCGGCGGGGGGGCGCCGGGCCGCGGCCGCGCCGCGCGCGCCCTCTCCAGCCCCATCCTCGGGTCCCCCTCCGCGGCCCCGCCCCCGGCCCGAGGGCAGCGCTAGGACACGGCCGGGAGGTGGCCCGGGGGCGGCTGGGAGGGGGTGTCCCGCCCTCGGGGAAGCCCGGGAGGGGGACGGGCGCGCGGGGAACCGGAGGGAGGGCGCGCGGGCCCAGAGGAAAAGCCCCGAAGGCCGGGAAGATGGAGGAGGTCGCGGCGGCCGAGGGGCGGGAGCCCTCGCTCCCTCCCGCCAGGTCACCTTGGCCGGGCCCCCCGCGGCCGGGGGCGGCGGGCGGGCGGGCGGCAGGAATGCCTCTGCGCGGGCCCTGATTTCTCCGCCTAGCCCAAGTCCAGGAAGGCGCGGGCAGCGCCCGGCGGCAGAGGCCCGGGCTCGGGACTCCGGCAGCGCCCGCCGGGTTCGAGGCCAGGCTTGGCCGCTCCCTCCCTTTCGACGCCGGCTGGTCCCCGCCTGGCCCTCCGCCTCAGTTTCCCTTTAGGTGAAACTAGGACTTGGAGCTTCGGGACCACCTGCGTCCCTAACCTGAGCGCCGCTGGGGTCCCTGCGCCATCGCGCCTGGACCCTCAGCACCCAGCGCAGTCCCTGCAGTCAGGAAGTAGCCTGCGTGGACACAGGCGAGTGCGAAAGCCCAGTGCCCAGAGCTGTCTTCTGCCTCTCCACGCTGAGCCCCAGACTCGCGCTTCAGTATGTTTTGTTTGGGCTGATCCGGAGCCCCCGCCCAGTTATCTTGCTGCTCCACTCTCCGGTGGCAAATTTGGTTCCAAAACGGCTCTCCTGCTGTCGGCCGCTGGGCCTTGAGGAGTCCAAGACAGGAAAAGCATCTTTAGGTGAAGGCTCCGACTCGGGGCAATTCCACCTTCATTGGTGTATCTGAAGCCCCCGTGCCCACCAGAGGCTGAAGCTGGGTACATCAAGTGGCATCCCCAGCGCTGGGTACATAGTAAGTGCTCCAGGCATGTCTGGCAGTTGAACACAGTAGGTACCCACTACAACATAAACAAATGGACACATAGTAGGCCCTTGATGTGCTGTTGCCGGAATGCACAGTGGGTGTTTTTTATATTTCTTGCCAGTGTACACGTAGTAAGTGTGCGTGATTACTGCATAAATGGACACCTGACAGGCGCGCTTAACTGCAGCGTGGTTAAACAGAGTAGGTGCTCTGTTGCGAGACACGTGAAACGCCCCTAGGCCCAGAGGCAATGATCTGGTGGTGACCTACCCCACCCCCACCCCCACCTCACCCCGGTTTCCCGGCTGTGGATAACGTGGAGTGAGGCCGAGTTAAACATTAGCCGGCAGATGGGCCCAGGGGAAGGCCAGCCTCGGGACCTAGCGCCTTCCAGCAGGGGGCTGTTAAGGGCCGACTCCCTGGGTCCACGGGCCGGCTGGGGCTTGGGAATAAATCCGCACTGAGGGCTGCAGAGCGCCCCCTCCCGGCGTGCCGCAGCACCGCCCTGCGGAAAAGGTGCATCGTGGCCAAGCTGGACTCTAGACCCCGGGAATTCTTGTGCATGGAGAAAAGGTCCACCGGGCTAGTTTTCTATCTGGCACCACTAATGCTTTTCGAGTGTTTGCAGGAGGCCAGCTCTGTGCAGCGGTGAGATCAAAGGGTGAACGGGACCTCAGCTGGGGTTGCCCTCCTAGTTCTTCCAGCCCAGCAAGAGGCAAGTCAAGTGACGCAGAAAGTCCATCTCCGTGCCACCGGGCGACGTAAAAAATCTTCACCCTCGAGGGCTTTTCTCCGGGTTTGTTTTTCTACACGAGCTGTTTTCATGGACAAGCACCCAGCGAGGACTCTGCCCTGGGGTTCCCACGTTGGGAAGGGGAACAGCAGTATGTCCTTTCTAAGGTGGTTTGAAGGTCAAGTGAGGTGCCGGCAACACTACTAGCAATGGCTACCAGTTAGCACGCCTCACCCCCAGCCTGGCAGTCCAGCGTCCAGTTGGTGTCTCCTTACCTGCAAATAAAGCCCTAGCTTTGCCACCTGCAAGCCCAACATGAGGGAAGAACTCTCATCTTGGTGGGGGTGACCTGGCCAGAGAGCCCCAGTTCTCAGCCTGACCTGCCCTTTTTCTGTTCTGGACACTTTGCTTTCCTTACGGTCACACACCCTTCATGGTGCGTGGTGGGTTCTTTTACTATTCCTACTTTACAGAGGGGGAAACTGAGGCCCAGGGAAGGTAAGTAACGTGGCCAAGGTCTCAGAAACCAGTGTAAGGCAGACTGCAGGGTCAGTCCGATTTCAAAGCTTTTGTCATCACCAGCCACCTGCCTGGGGCGTCAAATAACCTGTGGGTGGGGATGGGAGTGCAGGAACGATGGGTGAGGGAGTCAGGCTCAGGGCGAATTTTCCGGAGGTTGTGCTTTTCTTCTTCTTTTTTTTTTTTTACATTTTAAAAGGACAGGTTTATTAGGAAAAGGAGAAGAAAGTCACCTGCATAGACACAAGTGGGCAGTCTTGGGATGAGAGCTGCCAAGGTTGCGCTTTTCTAAGAGATGGCACCTGCTAAGGCAGACACAGCGCTGTGCCTGGCTTCTTTAAGGAAGGGTGGGTGAGGAGGGGTGATGCCCTCCTCCCTGCTATCCTGCTAGATTTCCTCCCTCCAAACCCTTACTCTGTGCACCCATCCTCTGCTCCCTTCCCGAGTGTTATGGAGGGTCTCCCCAATTCTCCCTACGTGCTCCCAAGGAATAAGACGTTATCTGCAGGGTCCTTCATGGGGCCTGGTGCACAGTAAATGCTGCTTCATGTTGCTATTGTGGACCAGATGTTTGTGCCCCCAATGTGGATGTTAAAGCAGTAACCCCCCAACGTGATGGTGTTTGGAGTCTTGGAGGTAGTTAGGTTTAGATGATATCAGAGAGAGAAGTGGGGTCCCATGCTACGATTAGGGCCTGGAAGAAAGGAAGCAGGAGTGGGGTCTTCATGCTCTCTCTGCCATGTGAAGACACCGCAGGAAGGTGCCGTCTGCAAGCAAGGAAGACAGCCCTCACCTGGCACTGAATCTGCCAGCACGTTGACCTTGGACTTCTCAGCCTCCAGAACTGTGAGTAAGAAATAACTGGGTGTCTGGGCGGCGCTGGTTGCATTATGCCAGGGAGGAAGTAACATACTGGGGGGAAACCAAGGCATTAAAGACAAGCCAGATTGCACAATATGCCCAACCTAGGGCAAAAACAATTACAAGGGCCTCCCTGGTGGCACAGCGGTTGGACGCTGCGCTATGGAGCTGTTGGTAGCGGTAGCGGCAACGTGAGTTTGACACCCGACCAGGGGGATTCCCACATGGCGCGGCAGACCCCTCCTGCCTGCCCGCTGCTCCCCTCAGCAGTGTATTTCCATTGCTCTGCCTGTTCTGCTCCCCACTCTCTCTCTGGTGAACCCTCTCGCTGCCCCACGCCTCTGACCTGTGCCCCAGCTTGTATGCATAAATAAATCTTTAAAAAAAAAAGATTATGAATTACAGAATTGCATGATGGTGATAGTCCCCCGACCTATGTTATTTTGTTACAGCAGCTTGAACTAAGTTCGTTCCTGATACAGAGGGACTGAATCTGACCCCCCTAAACCTTCATTAGTAAATATTTATTGAGCATCTCTAAGGTCCCATTCATTCAACAGACTCTTATCAAGCTCTTAGTATGCGTTCACTCAAGAAAATTTATTGAGGGGCTACTGGGACCACTGGGCTAGGCAACCCTATCTGTGTCTTCAAGCAAATCTCTCAGTCGATTGGGACCCCTTCCCTGCAACACCCGGAGGGGACACAGCTCGCCCATGGACACGTGTGCAGCTGCCCGCGGCTGGGAGGGCGTCCTGGACCATGCAGGTGTGTAGTGAAGTGCTCCTCAGTTAACAGGCAAGACCAGGCCCAGCAGGAACCTGAAGGTGCGGGCATGGTTCCTGTTTTCCGGAACCTTTCATCTATTGAGGAGCTGGGAATAAATAATACAGGACAACAAAAAGAAGTGAGTCTTATGACCTACGTTGCAGGCAGAGGAGAGAGGAGCCAGGAGAGCGGGATTGCAGGAGGCCCCAAAATGCCAGCCCTTGGTCTTAGCCTCTTGATCTCTCAGGCCTTAGCTTCCCAGTCTACAAAATGGGATTCCTCCTGTTGGGGGAGGGCTCAGTGGGGCTCAGTGGAGAGGGCATGCAGTGGGGAGAAATGGCAGCCATTAGCAGCATTAGTGCAGCCACAACCCACTGTGCACAGGGCCCCGGCGCAAGGAGGGATGGGGGGATGAGATCAGGATGACTTATTAACCTGGAGCGGGCAGCGGGCTGAGCATCTCTCCTGGGCGCTGGCTTGCTTGCCTGCGGGCTGGGCTGAGGATGGGTGGAGTGTTTATTCTGGGAAACAGCCCTGGCTGCTCCTCACACCGATCCAATGAAAAGAAAGGCTTCGAGACCATGCTGGGCCTGGCATGGACCACCCAGGCCACCTGTCTGCAGGGGCCAGGGCTAAAAATGCCCAGGGGGCACAGACAGGGCCTGCTGGCCACTTGGCTGTGCCATTTGGATTTGAGACACATTGTCCCCACGGGAATGGTCCCATGGTCAGGAAGCCGGTCCCAGAGAGCCTGAAGTGCTCAGCTTTCGGGGTTCCTTGAGCCCGATCCTGGATGCCAGTGGCGGGGGGTAGGGGTGACGTTAGAGGTAGGGATGTCCATCCTGGCTTCTCTGTTTTGCAAGAGCCATGAGCCCGTCAGGGGCTCCGTGGACATGTGACTGTCTTGTGGGATTGTGCCAGGCTGGCATTTAAGAGGGTTCAGGCTTAGCTGACTATCTGCCATCACCATCGTGCAGTTCTGCAATTCGTAATCGTTTTTGCCCTAGGTCGGGCATATTGTGCAATCTGGCTTGCCTTTCATGCCTTGGTTTCCCCCCAGTATGTTACTTCCTCCCTGGCCTGATGCAACCAGCGCCGCCCAGGCACCAGGAGCCCCTTAGAAGTAATCCCAGTACGTGAAATGAGGAGTAAGTCTCTGCCGCCAGATCCGACGGGGCCAACCTTTGCGGGGGAGGCGGAGAACCCAAGGTCCACTGCGTGGTGGTGGGTGAGTCTCTCGACTTTTCTGAGTTTCTGGGTATAATACTGTACTTTCCTCGGCTGGACTGTTGGCAGGGTTAAAAGAGGAAGTTCATTCTGTGCCTGGCACAGAAGTAGCGCTCAATAAATTGCAACTATTATTCTGCTTTAAAAATGAGGATTCTTAAGGCGCTGACTTGGAGCAAGGGTGGGGTCAGCCGCGGATCCCTAGGGACCTGCCCTAGGGAGGCGGGGCCGTCCCTCCCCTGCCCCCGCCCCCGGCCTTCCGAGGGAGGAGACCCCCCAGGACCGGGGTGAGGGGGCGGAGGCGCGGGAGCGACACATTTTTGAGTCGTGACCAAGTGGAAACTCCCTCCCCGAGGCGGAAGCCGGGGGCGCCCCGCTGGGGCCGGAGCCTCCGCCGGGGCGGGATCCGCGGCTCGGGGGCGGGGCTCCGCGGGGCCCCGCCCCAGCCCCCCCTCTTGACTCATGAATATGAATGAGCCGGCTGCCGCCAGCGGAAGTGCGAGACGGCCCGGGCTCCGCTGGCTCCGCCCCCGCCGCCGGCCGCGGCCCGAGGGGGCGTGGCCCGGCCGCGGGCGCCCCGCGCGGGGCCTCTTTCCGGCCGGCGCGCCCCGGACGTGACCCCGCGGGCGCGCGCCGGAGCCGCCCTGGGGGAGGTGCCCGCGCCCCCCGCACAGGTAGGGCCGCCCTTTGTCCCCGCCGCCACCCAGGCCCGGCGGCCCCGGCGCGCTCCTCCAGCCCCGGCCCCAGAGCCCGGCTCCCCGCGCGCAGCCAGGGAGACCTGATGGGACCCCTCGGGCGCTGGGCCCCCGAGGTGGAGAGTGGAGCCACTGTCCTACCCTCAGGGGCCTTACTCCGGGGCGGGACGGGCGGCAGGGCCTGGGGAGTCGTCCGCAGGTCGGAGGAATGTGGGGTGGGGACACAGCTGGGCTCGCTGGAAGGGGACTTCCGAGTGACCCGCGGGGGCCGCAGCCCGCCCTATGGGGTTGAGGAACCCCGGGAAGTTGGGGCCGGCGCGGCTGGAGCGTTGGGGGGATGAAAAGGGTGGATAATAATCGCGATGGCTCCCGTGGTTAGCAGGTGCCAGGTGAGCGCCCCTCGTGCGGATGCGCAGTGTCCTTTATCCTCAGGCCCACCCCGCCCCGGGCAGCCCCGCAGCGGGCTCGGGGAGGTTAAATAAGCTGCCCAAGGTCACACAGCCTCGGAGCCCTAGGAGGTGACGTCATTGCCTAAAACACACCCAGGCGGCCCAGGGTGGGGTGACGTCGACCCAGACAGGCCCTCCGGCCTCAGTTTCTCCCGAAGTGAAGTGCAGGCTGGGCAGCCAGGTCCCGTTTTGCTGACCATCTGCCCCAAAGCCTCCTGCTCTCAAGCGCTCCCAGCAACCGGGGCCCTGAAATCAGTGCCCAGAACGAGGGTGTAGCTGACATCCGTTCTCCGGAGAGAGGCTTTTGTTGTCTGGGAAACACTTGTCACCCCTCCAGGCGCTGGAGCAGGTACAAGTGGCTTGGGGAGGGAGGGGGAGGGCAGGAGCCGGGAAGAGGCTGCTTCTGGGAGTGGGCGGGGTCCCGGTAAGGCTGAGTGCGCTGGAGCCTAACAAAGGCGACGTCAGCCTGGCAGGCTGCGTGTGCCCCGCAGCTAGTGCGGAACGGGCAGAGTCCCCCAAGAGCCCCCAGCCACCCAAAGAGATTACAGCCCCCGAGGAAGCGCGCCCCAGTGTGCGCAGGCGCTGACCACTGTCCCTGGGGGGGGGGGTGTCTGCCGCGGGCAGCGCCTGTGCCCCTGCTGTGTGCAGACAGACCTGTGTCTGGGGCCCCAAGGCCTGTGGGTTCCTAATCGGGGCAGCGCTGGCGAGTCTTCCGCTCTTGGCCCTGTCTCCACCCTTTGGGATGTGGTGGTGAAATGGCCTGAGAGGTTGGGGGGGGTGAGCCTCGCCCCCAGGCCCCCAGCAGGTCCACGGGGGACTGTGGCTGCCCTGTAGTGTGGGGGAGGCTCAGAGGGGTGGAGTGGTTCCCGAGAATGCACTAGAAAGTAGCGGAGATGTAACCTGAGCCCAGCTGATGCATTCAGTGCTGCTCTCAGGGCGGCTTCGCCCCAGCGCAGAGGGCGTTCCCTGCCGCAGCCACCCTGGGCCCGGGTTTCTGCTCCGATCCCCCACACGCTGGAGGAGAGAGCAGAGGGGATGGATACTTCCTGCTCGCTCTTCTCAGCCTGTCTTTGGCATCCATGTCTGGCTGAGTCACTGGGTGCCTTCTCAGGGAGGGGCTGCTGTGGGTGGGGCCCGTGCACCTTGGGGGGCACCTGGCAGCGTCTGCCAGCCAGGGGCTTTTTCCTCCTGAGGTCTGGGCCTTTGGTCTTGGAGCCCAACCGAGGGTGAAAGGTTCCGCTCAGCCCTGCCCCTTTGCGCACCCTGACCTTGAACTGGAAGGGGCAGCTGGCGCCCCAGCGCCGCCCAGGTGGGGCATGATTGCGGGGGTGCCCCAGTGGAGGGAGATCCAGGTGGCAAATGTGAGCTGAGATTCATGTGGACGGAATGTGGACCCAGTGACAGCTGGGCCCCTCTCTTACCCCTGGGGCCACTCTGAGGGTGGCTGTTGAGCTGGTCCCCCCCGGACTCCCAGCTTCTCTGGCCACATTCTGAGTCTTGGAGCCCCACGGGCCTCAGACTCTACCTGCTGAACCAGGAGGTTGGGGCAGGCTGGGGCCTGCATTTTCCACGGGCTCGCAGGCTCGGTGACACCTGTGGGCTGTGGGTCTCTGGCTAAGGTTGAACCCCACTCTCCTGGTCCCACCTGCCAGGTTGCCAGGACATCCTTCCAGAACCTTCTAGCAGACTGGACCCTGAATCTAAACGCACTCCAGTCCTTGTTAGGGTGCTGCCATCAGCTGGGTGTCTCCCCTGTTTAAAATAGTTGAGTCTCCTTTATTTCCTTCACCCTAACACCCCAAAAGATTCTCCTTGAGAGCCCTTTCTCCGCCCTTCCTCCTTGTCCCCCGAGCTGCTGCCCTCATCACCCCCTGGCCTCTGAGCCATGCCCCGTCCTCAGCTGCCACTCCAGGCCCTCAGCTGCTCCTCCCTCAGCCCTACTCACCCCCTAAAGCTCTCTGTGGACTGCCCCCTCCCCTAAATCCAGCTGTACCCTTAGGTCTGCTTTTGGACCTCCTTTCCTTGGCATGTTTCCTGAGCTGAAGAGGCAAGTGAGGGGAACCCCCATCCATACTCAGGAGGGTCCGTCCCCCAACATTCATCTCTAGCCTCAGGGGCACCAGGGCTCCCTGTTAGGGCTAGTTTCATCTCACCCTTGGACACTCCTCTGCCCCTGTAGGCTTCCCTGCAGGACACGTCCCACTTTTTTCGGAGTGCCCTCCCCTCCCCACGCCCCACCACCCAGTCCTCAGGGCTGCCGGTCCCGAGGGCCCTTGGCCCATGGTGTTGCTGGGTCTGCTTCCTGGACTTAGTCCTCCAAGCCGCTCTGGGGGCCCTCGTCAGGCTGGCTTCGTGGGTGAGGAGCGGGAGGCTGAGAAGCCAGGCGACCGGCCCAGGGCACGCAGCTAGGCCAGCTGAGGGTGGGGTCGAGCCCTTGCGCTCCAAGGCCTGTGCTCGACCGCCGGCCCCTCTGGAGTCTTGCCCTGCTGTTCATTCGCTAGTGCAGCAAGTGCACAGGGCCTGCGCACTGCCTCGGGCTGATGCAGACAAATCCTGCCCGCTGGGGCCTGCCTTTGGGGGGCACAGATAGAGATGCCTGGAAATGTGATCCAGGCCCTTCTTCCTGCTCTCTGCCCTGGGGGTCCAAAGCAGGACCCCCCATCTTCCCCCACTGTACCTCACTTCTGGCCTTGGGCGCTAGCTGAGCTGGCCTGGATGGTGTTGAGCTTTATAAAGGAGAAAGTAGCCGCAGAGGCTCCTGCTGGGTTTGAAGGCACTGGGCTGCCCAGCGGGCCTGAGGGGCCAAGAGGACTGGGGCGCCTCACGCCCACCCACCGGCCGGCTGTGTCGTCCCTGCCAGGGGTCCTACTCCGGGCTGTGCCAGGCTCCCTAGCAGCACCCACCTGGCTCCACCAGGCTGTTCCCCATCACCCAGGCGCCGCACCCAGAGGACGGCCTGGTCAGACTGGATGAATCCTCCGGAGAGGTGCTGGGCAGTGGTTGAACCCAGAGGGTCCGGGGTTCTTCCGGCTACACGCACGCAGCCTCCTCACCACTGTCGTGCCTGAGGTCGGCGTGGCCCTAGAATTGGTGTGCTTTATGACAGAACTTCACACTAAAACCACGTGCGATACCACCTCGCACCGTCCTGGGTGGCTGGAACAAACAGACAGTAAGAAGTACCGGAAGACTCGGAGAGCCCTCACTCTGCAGGCAGCTCCTCAGAAGGCTGAGCAGAGTGACCCTGTGACCCTGCACTTCCATTCCCAGTACTCACCCAAGAGCCGTAAGAACCTGTGTCTACACACGAACTTGGACGTGATGTTCAAGCAGCGTGATCCATAACAGCCCAAAGGCGGAGACAACCCAGATGTCCACCCAGTGATAAATGAGTAGACAGACTGCCATCTGTCTACAGGGTGGAATATTACTCAGCCATAAAAAAGGAGCAAAGCCCTGACACACACTACAACCAGAGGGAACTTTGAAAACACGGTACTGAGCGGGAGCAGCCCGACATAAAAGGTCGTGTGGCGTGTGGTTCCACTTATGCGCAGTGTCCAGGGTTGGGGAGGGCATGGGGGGGCTTCTTTTCGGAGTGATGAAACTATTTTAAAATGGACTGTGGTGATGGTTCTATCGCCATGTGAATACACTGAAGACCTCTGAAAGCCACACTTCAAAGTGGTGAGTTGTTCAGTAGGCGGATTATACCTCAATAAAGCTCTTATTAGAAAAATAGCAGCCGGACTTCGCTGCTTCAGTGCTGGCAGCTGGCAGGAGGGGAAGACCTGGGCCCCCCAAGGGGAAAGGCTTTATGGACAGCGGCTCCAGAGGGGGTTCCCGTTCACCCCAAGTCTCCTGCTCGCGTGTCCCCAAGTGAGGCCCCTGGACGGCCCCCTGTCACCCATCCTCCAGTCCAGCCAGCCCCTTTCTTTACCGCCCTTTGCACCCTTGGGATTGCTTTCTGCTGTGGCTCAGATTTTGATTCTGTGGCGGGGACGGGGAGGGAGTGCCAGGCGCCCACTACTCCCGCCCGGCCCGGGTGGCTGTCTTTCTCTGTCCCAGATCCCGGAGAAAGGCTTTGGAAAGGAAAACCTGGTCTGGCTGGGAAGAGGCAGATCGGAGAGGTGGGCAGGGGCCCAGGCTGGGGAGGAAGTCTGCAGCCCCCGGCTGGGCTGCCGAGGGCGTGGCGTCTGTGTTTGCACCTTTGGAATGCGGCTGATTCACTGGAGGGAGCCATGTGCAGCCACCGCTGCCTCCTCCGAGCCCACATCTGGAGGCTGAATTCCAGGGGGAGAGAGACAGATAGATTCCTGCAAACATGCCAGCTTTGAAGGTCAAATGGAGCCAAGGAGCTGCTGTAGCAGGGGGCTGAGAGGGTCCGACACCCCCTCCTCCCCGTCCCCAGCATTCTGGGAGGGGCAAAGCCCCACCCCAGCCTCCCCAGGACCCTAAGCTACCAGTGTCTTTGAAGGGGCAGCTGGGCGGGACAGCAGCGGGAGCTCTGCCAGCCGTCACCTCCCAGACCATTACTTAACAACCCCGAGAGCCACAGGGGCCTGGAGCTGCCGGTCCGGCCTGGCGCTTGTGCCTCCTCGCCCAGGTTCTCTGTGCTGCTCACTTTATTCTCAGGCCTGCGCTCCCCAAGCCTGCGACTCCCCCGCAGGGCAGCCAGTCTTGCTGGACGCTGGGTTGGCCCACCCACTGGGCGCTGGAATGTCCTGCTGCTGACCGGGCTGGGTCAGGGGCTCAGCTCCCCCCAGCCCAGAGCTGACACCCCTGTGGCACCAGAGCAAGTGGGAGTGGGGCACCCCAAATTGCCAAGCAGCGGGCACCCCCACACTGCTAAGCTGCCTCAGGACTGGCTTCTGGGCTTGTGCCAGCCGCTGATCGGGGCCAGGGCTCCAACCTACCGGTCCCGCTGGCAAAGTTCTTTTCTCTCGGAAGCTCCTTCTCACCTGTGAACTCTCGGGGACTCTCGGACTGATGAGACGAAGCATGCAAATCCCTTGGCACCTGCATGGTGATTAGTCTGCCCCCTTTCTCCTCCCTGTATCTGGTTCTCTATGAGCAGCTGCGTGGGCTCAGAGGACATGCGTGTGCTTGCGCGTGTGTGGACGCGTGTGACGTGCGTGCCCGGGCACTCCCAAGTGGCTGGCTCCTTTCTCTTCTCTGGGTGGTTTTGTGCTGTCTGACCGCTGCCCGCAGGTTTAGAGACCACAAAGGAGACAGAGGCAGCGGCGGGGGTGGGGGCGGGGGCTCCTGGGTGGGCCCCACTGCAGCCTGCAGGCTCAGGCCTGCCCCCCCCTCGCCCTGTGCCGGGGCAGCACCTGGGCACAGCGGGGCTGCCTCTGTCCTTGCCATGCCATGCTGCGGGCGTGTCTGCTGCCCTGCCGGTGGGCAGCCCAAAGCAGGCTCGCCTGTCTCACAGACGCTCATGGAACCTGGAGGGTGGGGGGCAGGGCTCAGCTCCAGTGCTCCCCGAGGGGAAGCTGGAACCCACCGCAGTCCCATCCCCATCCCCGGGACCCTCGGGAGAAACCCAGAGCTTCGGCATGGGCGGGGCAGGCTTTCCGCCGCCTTTGGCAGCTGCTTATGAACCAAAGCCGGTGCCTCCCAGAATCTGCCAGGCAGGTGGGCACGCGGAGGCCCGGTGGGCGGGCGGCCTCTGGGCTCAGCCTCTCCACTCCCAGCAGCCTGCTGGGTGCACACCGCTGAGCTGCCACAGCTTTGCGGGGACCCGCTCGTCCCACCAAGCTGCCCAGGCCCTCTGGTTCTCAGCCCAAAGGCCCCGCTCTGGCGGGCACCACTCCTGGTGGCTCTCCGAGGGCCGAGTGCGGTGCCTCCCTGTGGCGCTGACTCAGAAGCTGCCAGGCCAGCAGCTGTGGGCCGAGTGTGGCTCTCAGGACAATCGTCCTAGCTGCCAGGACCACGACGCCCGGCTCACATCTGGGGTCAAACACTTCTCCGTTCGTCCATCACCCCACAGCCTCGGGCCACCAGAGCGCCGTTTCTGGGCGCCCACCAGTGCTCCCGGGACTTGCGATCTCATTCACATGGCCCCCAGCCTCGAGAGGGTCCCGTTCCATGGGGTTTCGTGTCTCCACAGAACTGGGCATCCACCGCTGCCACCTCATTCCAGAACTTTCCATCATCCCCCCCCCGAAACCCAGGTAGGTCATCCATTGGCACAAATGCACCACTCGGGTGGGAGAGGCCAGAAGTGGGGGGAGGCGTGCCCATGGGGGGCTGGTGCCTCGGGGAAACCTCTGTACCTTCTGCTAAATAATCCCGAGAACTTAAAACTCCAAACCAAAATCCGTTCGAAACAAAAAGAAGAAACCCTGAACCCATTAGGGGTCACTCCCACTCTCTCCCTCCCCCCACCCCCAGCCGTCCAGTCTGCTTTCCATCTCTCTGGATTTCCACCCCAGACATTTCTCAGGCCTGGGTCGTCTCCTGTGCTGGCAGTTTTCCCTGGGCGGCCTGTTTTCAACATGCCTCCGCATTGTACCAGATGTCAGGGCTTCGTCCTTTTTCACGACTGAGTAGTATTCCAACGCAAGATCCACATTCAGTTTCCCCATGCATGTGAGGGACCCGTGGGCTGTTTGCACCTTTTGACTGCTGGAAACAGGCGTGTCCTTGGTTTTGTGTGGACGTAGGTTTTCAGTCTAAGTGCTTTTTGACAAAGGCCTCGTTCTGTCCTCACAGCCCCCGGAGAGAAGTAAATCAAGGCCACACAACTGGGAGAGCTGGGGTTCTCCAGCTCCTGGCTCTCAGGCCCCCAGATGAGGTGTCCCTGCCCAGCACGGTACAGCTCCCCGGCGCTCCTGCAGGGGCTGTGCCAACGCCATGCCCGATGTGCTCTGTGCCCTGTCAGGGCCAACGCTGGCCCCCGGTTGGTGGTGAGCCGATGACCCTGGGGTTTCAGGAGGTCCCTGCCTCCGCAGAATGGTGCCCTGGGGGAAGGAGCCCCCCTTCCTCTGGATGCCCGTCTCAGCTGCACCACCTGGCAGGGGAGCAGGTCCCAGACTTCGCAGGCCCTTTGTTCCTCTGCAGCCACTGTCCTGGGTCCAGGTTGCCTCTGTCCCTCGCCTCACGCGTCCCGTGCAGGTGAATCCCGCTGGTCCCGCCTGCCCGGAAGCTTGAGGCGCCTCGTCCAACAGCCGTGGCCCCCGACTCCTGTCTGGACTCAGCCCCGGCCTGCTCGTCTGAAGTGGTTGTAATAACAGCGCCCGCTAAGACCAGGACGCGGTGGGGGGCACCGAGACGGGACGTGGGGCTTCATGCCGAGTCCAGCACCAGCACCTGCACGCGCTGGGGACCCGCCATCACTGCCGAGGACAGCTGGCACCAGGCCTAGGAGGGGCGGGGGCCTGGGCGTGTCCTTGCCTCCCATGTCTCAGACCTGCCCCGGGGGTCAAGGCCAGGCCTTGGACGTGGGCCCCCTCTGCCCTCCTCTATCCCGTGCGTCCTCTGCTGGCCACCCTGTCACCACCCCGGTCCCTTCTCCAGATCGGCAGTAAGGGCTGGAGCGTGCGGACACTGGCCGTGAGCGTGGGTCACTCCGGGCAGTCGCCACAGCCCGTGGCCGGAGGCAGGCGGGCGGCCTCGTGGAGGACGACGGGTGGGAGGGCTGCGCTGGCCGCCAGGGCGGAGCAGGCTCCTGCCAGGGAAGCCCTCTCCCCTGCCACCCCGCCAGCTGCAGCCCCCGCCTCTGCTGCTGCTCAGCCCTGCCCCTCTCCTCCTCTTTCTCACATTTCAGCTTCTGGGTTGCTGGCTCCACCGCCAAGGCTGCGGCTGCCCGCCAGTGCACCAGACAGACGTTAACCCCCGGCGCGCTGGCGCAGGCGCAGCGGGGCTGCCAGGGAGCCACTGGGGCCGCAGGAGGGGTCAAGGCCAGGCCTCTGGAGGGAGGCGAGAGCAATCCGGAGCCTGTCCCTTTGCTGGCTCGGGCCTGGGCTCCCTCCTGGAACGCTCCTCTCGCCTCCTTCCTCCCGGTCAGACAAAACCTGAAGCCAAGGCTCCCCTGGCCCCTGAGTTGGGCCTTCTTGACTGACCACTAACCGTGGACCGCAGAATGCGGATTCTGTGTCCCCGTGGACTTGACCTTACCGTTTCCCGCAGACGCGTCTCTCCCTCGGGGCCCCTCACCGCACCCAGCCGCGCCCCCGCCTGCTGCTGCCCAGACCACCTGTGCCTTCACCAGCGGGCAAAGTCCTCAGGCCGGCCTGGGCGCCCTGGCCCTAGGGCCCTTCGAAGGGAGCCTGGCGGGGGCGGGGTGACCCTGGGTGAGCTACTGGGGCCTGGTGGGGCTTCTGGTGCTGCAGTGAGGATGAGCGCTCGCCGGGTGCTGACCAGTGGTGCCCCCAGGCGCCCCTGGCATGCTCCCAGCCCCCCCCCCGCCCCAGGGAGAGCGCCCCGCTTTCCCGGCCGCCGCCCCTCGCAGCCACCCAGCTGTGCGTTCTCACCCTCAGCGCGGGCACATCCCTGCCTGCTCCCAGCCCGACCCTCCCGCCCTCCAGGGACGGGCTTTCTGCTGTCGCTGACCTGTCCCTCCGCCGAGGAGGAAAGCCAGCTGCCGGGAGGGACCCTGCCACCTCTCTGAGCTCAGCAGCAGCCGAGCTTTCTCCTGAACCCCCAGTGCAACCTCCTGGTTTCTTGCGGCGCCTCGGCTGGCCCCTCGCCTCCCCAGCCACACCCCTCGCTGCCTTCTCTCCGTGACATTAAGCAGGTCCCAGGCTCGGTCCTCCCCTCTCCCCGGCACCCCCAACGGGACAGCCCAGGCTGGGTGTCAGGCCCCACTTTTGGGTCCCACCCACCATGCCACAGGCCCCCACTGCCGGGTGCAATCGGCGCAGCTGCCCTGCTTCGAGACTCATCTGAGGAAGCGGTCAGGCAGCCATTTCTGTCTGAAACCACAACAGACCAGCCAGGGAGCCCCGGCCGGCAGGTGGGAAAGCAGCTACTCCCCAGGGAGAAGTCCCTGTGAGGAGGAGGGCACTTTCCCGGGGCGCGGGCGGGCAGGGAGGTGGAGGGAGTGCTGGGTGGGGGCAGAGCCGGCCCCAGTGGGTGCAGCCTCAGGCCTGGACCACAGCGGGAGGCACAGGGAACTCTGCAGGTCACGTCCAACCCCCTTTCTAAGGGCCTTTGACCAAAGTGAATCTCCAGGCTGTACCCAGGAAGCAGGCACGGGAGGTCAGGGCCGGCGGGCACCGCGACAAGCCCAGTACTCCATTCATATCAGGACCTTGGGGTTCTGGAGGCTGGGGGCCTGCCTCGGTTCCCCAAAGGTGCCGCCCTCTGCCTGCCCACAGAGCATCGTGTGTGCCGCTCGCCCCCTAGTGGTGGGCCCCCACCTTGCGGCCCCAGAGCGCTCCCTGTGCCAGGGGCAGGAAAGGAGAGTGGAGCCCCGGGGCTGAGGATGCTGGGACCTGCTCCCCCAACCCCCATTCTGCCGCCGGAGGGCCCAGCAACTTTTCCCAAGAAGGGCCTTTTTGCTTCTCTGGGGCCTGGTCCCTGCTCCAGTAGCTGGTGTCCTTGCCTCCCGTCCCTTCCCCCCAAGCAGGAGGGGATCCCCATGTGCCCCAGAGCACCCTGGCCAGAAAGGTCATCTGGTCCACCTTCCTGCTCCTCTATTGTGTGCAGGACTGTCTCCACCTAGGGCCGGGCCTAGATTCCCGGTTAGGCCCCATCTCCAATTCCCCATGTGTCCTGGGAGAAGTTCCTCGGCTTTCGGCTTTCTCTACACCTGCCTCCTGTTCCTCCGCCTGCGGGAGTAGAATTGTCTCAAGACCCTAAATGACCTTTGCCTGCCCCTCCTGTTGAGGTTGGGGGAACCCATGAAAGGGTTGGCGCAGTTGACCTTGAGATGGATTGTCAAGCTGGGCCCAATCACGGGACCTTTCAACGCAGTTTTCTCCAGCTGCTTTCAGCAGGGAAAATGGGGGCGATCGCAGGCAAGGGAGGGCTGGACGAGGGGGCGGCTCTCTGCCGCTCAGATGGAGGGGGCCATGGGACAAGGCCCCCAAACAGCGCCGGTGAGGAGGGCAGACCCTTGCTGACAGCCGGTGAGGCGAGCCCAGAACCCTGGAGACACTTGGACGGAGAAGCCCACACCTGGGCACTGGCCTCCTGGGCTCCGCCAAGGTAAACGAGCCGGGTTCAGCCAGTAAGCTTGTGAAGCTTGGTGGACAGCAGTGAGGAATACACACATCATCTGTCCCAGGAGAACCCCCTTCTAGAAACGTGCAGGACGGGAAAGATCTATTCCTTCCACACCGGAACACCTACCCAGCCCTGCCTTCCACTGCAGGTAAACCCGTCTTGGGCTTGGCTGGCTTGGGGAGCCCTGGGGCTCACGGTGCCCCAGCTGGGTGGGCTCTGCAGACGGGCCAGACGGGCCCACAGAGCAGCAGGGCCCACTTGGATCAAAGAGACGAGTTCTGGGATCCTCTGCTATAGGCGACCGCCAGGATTTCTGGGGCTCCCTGGACGCCTGGCATCAAAAAGAGCTGTTTTTAAAGCACAGCCCTGCTAGATTCGCACACTAGAGAATCGGCCCAGCGATTCCCTAGTGTACAGTCCATGCTGTCGTGGAGGTGTACACTCCATGCTGTCGTTTTCCCAGGCTGAGCCAGAGCGTGTCTGTCTGGCGTTTCCAGCCCCTATTCAGCTGCAGATGGCTGTTCACCAGTTAGGAAATGACGAGCTGCATTTCTAACACAGATCCTTGGGGCGCGATCTCTCTGCAGAGGAAGAACCCCCTCTATAAGGGCAAGAGGTTTCATATCACCCAGCCCGATGTGCAGCGCCCCTGCAGTAGGGCAGGTGAGCACCAGGTCCAAAGGCAAAGATGCTTCCAACACACTTGCAGCAAGTTTATCAAGAAAGGGGGAATTGCCCCTTCGCTGCCCTGCACACCCTAAACCCTGCGCTCTCCCTGGGTAGCCCAGGCGCCTGTGGCCAAGGCTGCCCTGGTAACGTGGCACCAGTGCTGACAGCAGCCACCCCTCTTGGGCTGGGGTCCCCCACTCCTCCAGTAGCCCATAAGCAAGGTGTTGTCCTTCCTTGTGGACCAGGGAGCAGAATGAGGTGAAGAAACTCACCTGAGGTCACCCTAAAGTGGGGTCAGGCAGAGCCTGATTCTGAACCACACAGTACAGCTTCTAGTCCATTCTGGAACGCTGTTGTCCAGAGAGCAGGGTGTGTGTGTAGGCAGAGACAAGGTCCAAGGGTGCCCCAGATGCCAAGCAGAAAAGAATTTAGAGACCAGGGCCTCCCTGGTGGCGCAGGGGTTAAGTCTCAGCCTAGGGAGCTGTCCGCAGTCACTGCAGCACGAGTTCGATCCCCGGCCAGGGAGCTGAGCCACAGGGTGCAGCAGACCTCTCCTGTCTCCCCGCTGCTCCCCTCAGCAATGCATTTCATTAGATCCACCTGTTCTGCTCCCCACTCTGTCTCTGGTAAATCCTCACACCACCCCACACCTCTGGCTTACACCCCAGTTCTTGGATGCATAAATAAATATTAAAAAAAAAAAAAGAACTAGGAGACCAGATGCAGTGGAGGCAGGAACAGCTCCTCAGAGGGCACCGGTGCCCTCAGTGTCGGGGCCTCCACCTGACGGCGGCAGGAAGACTGGCTAGGGGGCAGCTTGATCTTGCTGATGGGGACGATCGGTGGTGCAGGACAGGGGTGCAGGACAGGGGGTCGCTGCTGGGGACACACATGGGGGTCCTCCAGACAATCTCCACACATGGCACAGGCCGGGCGGCCGCTTACAGGGACGGGGGCGGGGGGGGGGAGGCAGAGGCGTGCTGGCTACAGGGGGGATTTCTCTTCTGATTCTTCTATTTCCTCAGAGAAGCAGGAGTGAGGTCACCATCCGAGAGTGCGGCGGAGAAGGAGGTGTGGCAGTCTTACGGAGGAGGTGGGCGGGAGAAGGGCAATAAAGACATCACCAGCCACCCAAAGAGCCCACTGTGGATATTAGTCTGGCATTTAAAAAGTAAGATCAGTCAGCGAGGTTATGGGATTTCCTTTTCCCACCCACCATCAGCTCTGGGGTAGGGGAGACAGGGGCAGGGAAGGGGGTGTGACTTGCAGGGGAGCACGTGTGCAAGCCAACGTGTGCAAGCCAATCGAGTTGACGGACTGAGAGATCGAGGTTGGATAAGGAGAAGTGAGAAGCTGAGGGCAAGGAAGGCACCGGTGGGGCCAGTGGGGGCCCTCAACGGTGGCCAGGGGTCCAATCCAGGCCACTGCCAAGTTTTTCTTTCATATTGTGGTAAAAATATTTAACTTAAAACTTGCCATTTCTATCACTTGACTGTGTGTATTTCAGCGGCACTAACCACATCATTGTGCAGCCATCTCCGCTGTCCATTCTGAAAACTTGCCATTATCACCCCAACAGAAACTCCACACGCATAGGCAATGCTTCTCCCAGCCCCCCAATCTCTAAAGGATTTTCTGTCTCAGTGAATCTGCCCACTCTAGGTAAGTCTGCTTGGAACCACCTGCCGGTGGGCTTTATGAGCCTGGCTCGGTTCACTTAGAATGTCTCCAGGATCCCTGCAGGTGAGGCTGGTGTGGGAACTCCGGAGGCTCATGTTCCATGGCAGGTGGGCCACATCTGTCCTCCACCCACACCTGCCATCACTTGAGGGACACATGTTGTGTGCGCCTTTTGGCTACTGTGAATAATGCCACTGTGAGCTCGTGGGCAGTGGTCCCAAGCGTCTGTGTTCATTCGGATCCATTCCAAGTCAGATGTGTTATGGCAGAAGTGGAGGCTGGAGGGATGAACTTAGGAAGGGGCCAAGAGCCAAGAAAAGCAGGCAGACTCTAGAAGTTGGAAATGGCAAGGAAACAGACTCTCCCCTTGAAATTTCAGCTGAAGGCAGCACTGCTGATCTTAGCCAAAGAGAACCCATTTGGATTTCTGACCTCCAGAGACTAAAACCAAGCCACTACATTTGTTACAGTAGCAATAGGAAACTAACAACTTCGACACCCTCTGCAGAAAAAGTTTGCTGATACCTAGGGACAGTGGGGCAGAGCACCTAAGGGGTCCTCTGAATTCCCGCAGCGGTTTGGAGGGCATCCAGTTTAAGAGCTGGGAAGAGGCAGGTGGGCTGTTCCTTGCTACTGCCACTAGGATGGATGAGAGGTGGAGTGAGTTGGGTTGGGGAGGGCTAGAGACAGCTCAGGGGCCTGGGTCTGTGCATCAGACAGCTACGGGCTGGGGCTCAGCGGTGAAGGAGCCTTTGGCAAGAACAGTGGGGTGAGGAGGAGGGAGGCAGGCTAGGGCAAGGCTGGACTTAGGAGAGCCCATGTAGATCTGTCTCCAGCGCTCATTCATTCATTTTCATCCGGGCACTGCAGACCTAGCTCAGCGTTGTCCGCTGAGCACATCTGGGTCCCCAAAGCAAGGCTTTGCGCGGGGACTGTGATGTTAGGGGTCAGGGGCTGCCTAACAACTCGCTTTAAGGATTGAAAGCACGTCTGCCAAACTGCTCGGCCTCCGCGGGTGCTCGCAATACCTAATAACATTTCCTAATCATAGAAGTAATCCTTGTTATTAGCAGGGGTATTTCCATGGGGAGGTGTGGTTTGGGTGGAACCCTGAAGGCGGAAGGGATTGGGAAGGGCAGTGGGTAGCGGGGAGGACATTCCAAGGCAGGCGCGGTCTTCCTGAGCCGGCCAACCCGCCAGCAGCCAGGGGACGGAAGATGGGTGCCTGGGAGGGGCCGGAAGCTCCCCGCCCCGTGTCCCTCCCTCCCTCGCCTCAGGCCACCACCCCTTCCCTGAGAGCGCACCCTGGCGGAGGAGCAAGTCGTGCACAGGCTTCGCGGTGAATGGGCAGCTGCAGCCTCAGCGGTCCCGGGCACGCCGGGGCGGGCTTCCCGCGGGCAGGCCTCGCGGTGGAGGGAAAGTGCGGTGCAGCAAGAGGGCATCCGGCGGCAGCTACCAGACCTCCCGGCCGCGCAGGCAGTCTGCCTCTCGGGCCGCTGCCGTCCTGGCCCGGCTCCACCCTTCCCTCCCCGCGGAGGGGCCCCCCTCCGCAGGGCAGCCCCAGCATCGAGGCGCCCGGCGCGCCCCCCTTTGCATTCTCCTCCCCGGCGCCGGAATTCCCAGGCTCCGGAGCTCGGGCCGGGCGGCCAGCTGGGCAGGGAGGGAGGGAGGAGGCTGGCCGGCCTCCGAAGTCGGCCCCGAGCTACATGTGGGAAGCGGTGGCTGTGACGCAAGTTTCCAGGGGGCCCTAGGCTCGGAGGGAGCGC